>STHB01030062.1:0-10740 GCA_018908115.1 Anopheles rivulorum
AGGAATCCATCTACATGTCCTTCAACGGCCTTACCTTGAAGCACTCCAAAAACGCTAAAATTAACGCCACCTGGAAGACCTCGAATTTCGTCGGCAATATTGGAGGAAGTACTTCCCGCAGCTGGTTCGTCGGTTTATTTCTTTTCCAGCTAAATGCATGTCAGCGCGTGAGCATGGATAAATTTACCAAAAACAAAAAGTACATTAAAACAAAACCTTCGGGTGTCTTAAATCTGGCACGGGGTGTAAAATCTTACCCCACACCCTTAGCCGGCTTGTGCAACTGGAGAGTTAAAGGTGGCGCTCGGCGAGGTTCACCGACGTGCAATAAAATAAAGATCGTGTCCATTTATGGAATAATTTACTTCTGTCTGCTGTGTGCAGTAAAAGGAATCGAAATATCGAGACCGGATGACCGAACCGAGTTCGACGTTTCCCGCGCTTTCGAGCTCCGTGCGGTTGTGATAATGAATTTGCGTCAATGCTTGGCACAATCGACGCGAAAGGAAAGGCGTACGCTCGTACCTTCTGGAACACCAATACCTTTCCAATTTACAGCGACCACCCTGTGTTTGTATGGCCGGGAAGCTTAACGTTTCCTTCCTCCTGCACATCATTTTGCCCACAGTTTGGCAGTAGTTTTATCCGTGCTCATGCTCAATCAAAGGTTTCGTTTGTTGCCGTGCCGTGATCGTTACATACCGTGCAATCGAATCTCCCGTGCGGATTATTTTATTACGCACCGAAAGGTTATCCGATGCAGCCTGCAACCTTCGAACGGTTGGGCTCGCTGAAGGATTCGGTGCAAAATTTACGTCCACCTTTTTTATGGCGCAAACCCCTTTGCGTTAAGGCGAGCTGCTGAGAGGCGTGTGATTTTCAGAGAACTCACCAAGAACAACGTGTCCCGAAATGTGCGTGGGAATCTCGGGCTCCCAATAAAAAACGAGGTTTCGTTCGACTTTTATCCAATCTTCCAATCGTTCGTACCAGGAGTTGAAAGTTGAACTTCCGATAGCATACCAAGCCGGCCCCGATAACGCTTTATGTGACAATGCCTTATTAATTCGGATGTTAATAATGACATCAAAAGTTGTGTATTGATGTTTTGTACTATATGGACCGTTCCTTGCTTCAAAAGCTGCCCAGATTGGGATGAGTTGATACTCGTGGCCGATAAAAGTGACTCTCAGCCACGGTCAACTAGGGCCAGGTATCAAACGGACCATTCGATTTTCTGCCAGGATTATCGTTTTATCCTGCTTTTATGTCAATTATTTTACAACCATACACATTTTATGATGCTCTTTCGAGCGATGGAGAAGAGAACGTACAGAAGTGGGCGATGTTGCGATGGAAAAAAAAGGTTAATTAATTGATGGAAATGGTTGACTTGTTTTTTGTACTTGCCGTTTCTGTTGCATTTATTGTGCAGTAAAGTGATGTTTTTAGTACCGACTGCACTCTAGTGTCAGCGCATTTATTTTATCCGTCCACAATGGCGCTTATTTGTCACATATGGTCACACAAAGCAGACGGTCAGGTGCTCGGACTTCGCTCGCTGTACACTGGACGATTCGGTGCTCCTGGTGCACATGCAACGTCGTCCTGCTAAAAGGGAGCGACCACACATAGTAGCGCACCACTTTTTCCATTAAGCACAATCGATTGTGTGACCCTAACGGGCAAATGGTGAAGCTTCTGTCACAGTTGCTTTTTCCTTCAACGTCTACGTATGCTCCGTATGGTGAAGATTAGCGGTGTGCAACCCATCAAGAAGAGCGCCATAAAGTTGTGCACCAGTTTCTTGCGCTACATTTTCGCAACGCAACATTATCTAGGTGCCGTTTCCACGAGAATGTAGCGAAAGGTGTATCGCGTGCATCCTGGCGTGTGCTAGGACCGTCACCAGCGACCAAAAAGCCATAATTTATCAATTTTCTATTTTCATTCGCTCCGGCGCTTGTGAGGCACTTCCGGGAAACAGAAACGCAAGGCCATGGCAATAAATGCCTGGTGAGGGTTTTTGTTGGTGTGGAAAAAACCATAAGATGGTAGTGGAATGAATGTGATAAGATGTGGTGTATTTTGTTGTTTTGTTCTTTGCTGGTTCCATCCCGGGCCACCAAGCGGGAGGAATTAATGGCAGGTTTTATATTCCGAGCAACGTTTTCTCGGTAGCAAACAGGACTATTTTTGGTAGATGTGATACTTTTCTTAAAGTTATTCACTATTTTACAAATTACAATAAGTTTGGTACTCTTATATGTTAAATACATAGAAATCAGATTTCCAAATAATAATAAGTATTTAAAACAATAATAATTATTAAATTTGTATGTTGTTTCTTCTTAAGTCCACAGAATTAAGAAAAGAAAATTGTTTCCACTTTCTAGCTGCACTTCCCATTAATTTGCTTTACTTTATTGTCTTGGTTACTTTATCCCTTTGGAGACATACATTTTTCACGCCCCTTGCCAGCGAACGAAGCATTATGTCCGTTCCAGGAATAGGAAAGAAACACTCAGCGTAAATAAAACAAAAGATTAGAACGCATTGTTTCGTTGGAACATTCTTCACAGTTTCTCACCGAACCCGTCCCCTTCGTGACATGTTTTGATAAGAATGATTTAACAGACACTAGCGCCGATACGGCACCACTGGGTCACTACATTGTAGTGGGACGCCTTCGCATTGATTTGCGCTGGCGAGCAAAAATAAGGTGCAAATAAAACGCAAATGCGCATACCAATGGGAATGGAATGGCCAGTCGCGTGCAGGCTGTTTTTGTGTGTGTGGGAAGCAACCCAAACGAGCACGTGCACGTGCTGACGCATTTTAAATGATTCGAGTGCGTACAATGGGGATGGGTCCTTTTACGGTGATGGAGGCATCTAAACTTGGAACGTTTTGTGGTTGTGTGATTGTTTGGTGCGATTGAAATTGCAATCTCGTTCTATTAGGCGGTCGTACAAAAGGTAAATAAAAGATACAATCAAAACGTGGGTGTTAAAAGTGCAATTCTAATCCGGTTCTGTGTATATTTTACCTTAAATGGTGCAAAACCGAGCGAATGACGTAGTGGTGATTGAGTGGGTTTAAGGTTTTATTTGTTCAATTAATTAATGTTTATTATTGCTCTTCAAAAAAAATGCGAAATACTAGTGAAACCACTGTCAGCATTAAAATTTGCTTATATTACTTTAGTCCGCAGAAGGAAAAAAAAGGCCGAACCTTGCACAACAACGTTCACCTAGAAACGTTAATGTCATCAACCCGAGCGGCACACGATCGACCACCCACAGCACGGTCGTAAACCATTCGAAAGGGTTGAATGCGTGCCACGCTGGTTGCATTTTGGCACGTGTGGCGTCGTGCGACACGATCGCAACCGAAGCTACAAACAACGCCCACGACCACGCGTATTGCTTCACGCACCGCAAGGTCTAGGTCATTTCACGGCCACAAGCGATCGGTACGTATGGCATCCCGGACTCGTTCATGCGGCAGGCGTGGGTAGCAACGATGCCGTTTGTTCATTTCGTGATCGTGTGATCGGGTGCATACTGCTGGTAAATAATTCACCCGCCAGTCGCTGGCTGATCGCTTAATCGCGTACCGCGGGAATTGTAAAGACACTTCTGGCCGGCACCCGGTCTGATGTCATCTGCCGCCAAAGCCGGTGCCGCCGCCGGTGTGCGATTTTGCATTGAAGATTAATTTATGAAAATTAAACCTGCCCAAGGTATTTGCAGCGTTTGCGATGCGTACGAGCGTTATTTATTGCCCAGATTGGTGTGAAGGATCTTATCTATGTGATAAATCAAAGCGCTTGCGATGTTTCTATTCGGCGGAAAGGACACTTTGTTGTTGCTCGTTCAAGTTGTACGCAAATTTGTGGCGCTTCATGGTGATGGGAGCATAAGCGCGAGAGAATTAAGTGTACATCACTGTTTGATGTGCTCATTTCAATAGTGATAATATTGGAAACGAGTTAGTTGTTGTATTTTATCTCATTATCAATAATTTTGGCTTAAAAAAGAACAATCCAAATTTTAAATGGAGGCGCTTGGTACTACAGGAATTTAAAATGTTAAAAGTAGCTATGTTGAAGCCATATCTGAATTCTATCAAAGATTTGGATTTTAATGTATCATGTTAGATCTTGGTACGTTCAAACTCCCATGTTTTGTGAAGAATTACGTTAATTTGAACAAGATCCAGAATTTGCACACTCTAGTTCAACTTGAACATAATCTAGAAATGGTAACAACTTTGACATTTGAACTCGAAAACCCTGTAATACGCATCACGGAAATTCTCTTAACTCCCTTAGCACCGTTTATACCTCAAAGTTATAGTGTCAAGTGATGTTATTAACAAAACTAAAACAAAGCTCCTCTCGCTCCTCTATTACCTGCGTAACATTAATTATTCGGTGCAGAATGAGTAAGACGTATCCATGTCAAAGCAAAACGGCACTCAAACCAAAACGAAAATATATTATTTCGTCCACGTTGCCGATTGCTGGCAAATCAATTTAAAATTCTGCCTGGCATTGGCATGCGGCCGGGTTCGTTCTGTTTTCATTCACCAGCTTCCAGATGATTAAAGAACTGTTGATTTAAGAAACGAATCGCGAACGCAGGAGAAATAAAACGACGCCGTCTCTCGGCAGGCGGACAACGGCGAACGACAAACGCGTGATCGTTAGCGGTTTCTCGGTCAGTGAGAGCCAATTTAATTGATTTAATGCCAACGGCCAACCATCCTGCTTGACCACGGCAGCATGTGGGGTGTGAGGGCACCATTTTCATGCTCTTGCCCAGTCCTTAGAAAACCTTAGACGCAGTGTTGGGTGGATTCCCGCGAATAGCGTACGCCCGTGTGGGTGACAGTTGATGAATGGACTTTTATAATTTCAACTCTCCTAAGCAGAGTGACGCGATACGGAGTGAAACGAATAAACCCGTGTATGTGTGTGTGTATGTGTTTATGTTATGTGGTAGTTATGTCGTACTTTGACTAGTTTCCATCTACTTCAGCATCAAAGCCGTTGCGTGGACGATAAACTTTTTGCTTGCCCCACAAAAACCGCGTGAATGAAACTGAGCGAATACGCAAAAGGTCAAATGGGTTTTCTCGGGCGAAAAAGTGCATGTGCTACCGCTGTGGTGTCCGTGGCTAAGTGGTCACAGTTTTTGTAAAACTGTTTGCTTCTTGCACCTTTTTTCGAGGGTCATGTGTCAAATGTCATTGTGGAAAAAGAAGCGCTACAACTTTTTTTCTTTTTCTAAAACCTCTTGTCGTCGTTGTTGAAATGTGATACTGCCACCTTTCGGGTGGAATAGTAAGCAAACGAAGAAAAAACAAACGCTGAAAAGAAACTTCCCAAAATTGGGTATCATAAATATCTGTTAAGGGAGGTCACATTTACGAGCAGATGCATTAGTGGAAGGCCTGAATGTCTGAAGGAATGTTTCAGAGAGAAACTCTCAAAATAAAATAAAACAGTTTGGAAGGATGAACACGTTAATTTATGCTTACTTGAGGCCGAAAGATGTCCCCAAAAACGTGTATTGCGTATGCACCGCAGAACCGCAAGGAGAATTCATCAAAGGCCGTCTCACTGTGTTTTGTGTGACAATCATATTTACAAGCAAATGATGACGAATGAAGCATTGCACGACGCTCCGTTTGGCATAATTAGCGAAAAGGTTTTTGCGCATGCGTCTCAGGTCCGTTTTAGTCAGTCCTGAGCGGTCGGGAATATTGCGTATTCGTACCGAGTCACGGCATTCTGCTCAAGGTAGCAACCATTACTCATTGCAGCAAAACCTGACCGACGGATTATGCGGATATCATTGGACCAGATTTTCAAAGTGTGACCACTCGCAGGACGAACCCGATCGGTGCGTTATGATAATCGGCGTCTGGAGGTCGATCGATGGGATGACATTAATTTCTTGACAGCACGATGATGAACGCCACCGTTGATCAGTCCCATGCTGGTTGATCGGCGTCTGCAACGTGAATTGCAGTGTAAAAGAGGAAGCGAAAACGAGCTTGGAATATATTGATCGTGGCTTCGCGACCCAATGCCCTCCTGGTCACCCTTCGTTCGCAAGTGGTGATACCTGAAAGGTGATGCTGCCGGGCATATTATGCATGATTATTTCACACCTTCACCATAAGAAATCGAACCGATCGATCGGGGGTCTTTAACGAGCCTGTACTATTAAGATGCCTGGTGGGGTCGCTGCTGCCTCAGGATTTGCCGATGATGATAATTTGTGACAATTTTTTAATCAAAACACTCCTCTTTCTGGCCAGAGTTTCGAGTATGTGTTTTTTTGCTCTTATTTTGCTGATACCTTCCCAAACGACTACCCAACAGGTTCCAACAGCACGGAGAATCACTTTGACCCCAAAAAGAAAGAATCAAAACAGCCCACAAAATGCTCGGGGCAATTTGGGTGGACATAAGTTGTCTGTTGGGTGGGTATCAAGCAGCGGAGGTCACCTGCTACCAACATAGGTGAGGGGGGAAACCAACCCCACACACACACGCTCCTCCATTCAAGGACCAATCCGATCACTTTTGGCTCTCCTCCATCGCGCATTCGCCTGTTCTCCTACCGTTTCGCTTTTTTCGGCTTAATTACAACACCATACAGCAGGCAATGGTGGGCATTGTTCGTGATCCGCGGTCACAATCCCGGGGCGGATGCGTCGAATGCCACCATAATGCAACATAAATTGCTCATGTTAAACGTCACCCGGGAGCAAATGCGTATGTATGCGTGCGTGCGTGTGTGTGTGTAATTGCATGCGTTTGTTTCACGCGCAAAGGGGACGGTGAATGGGGAACCCGGGTGGGACAACAAGGGTGTACAATTTATGTAGAAAACTGCAATGGAATCAAGCAATGCAACTGCTTTTTCCACTCCCACTTTGGAGCACGGTGCACCGATTCAAAGAAATAAGAAAGGTCAAATTCATTATCGATCATAACTCTTCCCGGCCGGGCTGAAATTGCATTCTCGCCAACCGAAAAGGATCGGCTTCCGTTCCTGGGAATGTGAATGTGAGGGCTGGTACTGTACTTGCAGCATTGGTTTCGAGCGTGTCGATGGTGTGCGCATCGGCACGTTTGTATGAAAAGCGATTCAATTTCCCTTCTGCGAACCACCTGTGGCCGTGGTGAAGTAATTGATGTTTTTTTGTTGTCCCCCGCAACTGTGGCACACCATTGGGCGTCGACATTCGTCTGATATGAGCCTGGAGAACAATGCGTATTTTAAGTCAGATTGGTATTTTAATTCCATTGCGGGGTGATGATTTTAAAACATGAATTTCATTCACATTTACTTTGTAAATGCGACGACATTAAATGGAAGCATTATTTAGTAACGGTTGTCCGCGGGGAATGTAAGAGTAGAATTTGTTTGAGGCACATTAATTATTTTATCAAATTAGTACCCGTGGGTAAGCTTTCGGTTCAATTAAAAATTTATCCAAATGTAAAACAATGCACATAACGACTCGAATGTGATGTTATTTTGCGAAAGTTATGAACAATTTCAATAACCACAAACCATTCCACCTAGAGCCCGCTTGGTGTTTAATATCAATAAAATACATTCATTATAGCTTAGCCCATAATGACCACGTAATGAGCTTAGTCGACCAAATCATAAGTTACGTTCATCCAACGCAAAACGGCATCCAATAACCTAGTCATACTGAGTTGCCCCCAAGCTACCGGGTGCTCTGGGTGCTGGAAAAATGTTTTCAATTACATGAAAATTATAGACCCCACCCTTTCGGCGTGGTTTCCAGCTCGTTCCGGTAATGCAAAGCGTACCACGATTACACTGCTACATGGTTCATTAAAATGCGTTTGGTGCGAATTCGATTTGATCGAAGCGTTCCTTTCCCAAATACCGGGGATGGCTAATTAAGCCGCTTAATTATCGGGCGCAAATCATAACGTTTACCACGTGGCAGCGTGGACGTTTCAACCGATGCAAAGCCCTGCTTTGTTGCTGCCGGCCCATATATATCCGTCGTCCGTTTGATGTGTGTTGGCGATGGTCGATGGTGGTTCACACTTGATACGTGCTTTTTTGTTTGTGTCCCCATTTGGGAACAGGGAACCTAGCTCGCCTGTGGTCAATTAACAAGTGGTCAGCCCGCCGATGGTGGACGGTAATCAAATCAGCCCAAAAACCAGGCACACGAGAGCTGCACGTTCCTTTGTGGTTATTTATTTACAATTAGGATAATGTATGGATTCGGATCATGTTAATGCGCTGTGGGTTACTATGCTGCGGTACTGCATTTGTGCATCATTGTTGCATAGAAATGTTGCATCATCTCTGTGTTGAAAAGGATTTGTTTGCAAATCAAATTTATCATAACAGCTAATACACACGTTTGCGTTTTGTTTATGTGGGATTAGTGGATGTTCTTCATCTCTTTATCTCCATGACTCTAAGCACGTTCTCGATCAAACTCCTGACGGATACGAGATCCCAATATCCGAGTGTTTATCTCTGCGTTTGAGGGCAGTTATGAAAGTTATGAAAGTTGCCTTTTTGACCCAGGAATCCAATGTCTGTTAAGTGATGGCTCAAATAGCCCAATTGTTCAGGTGGCAGCTGTGCAGTTTTCTGGCTCAGAATTGTTGGAGAAGTATGAAAAGCAAGTTAAGTCTTCTTAACCTATCTAAAAAAGATGGAGAACCAGAGTCACTCAGAGGAGCAGGTATAAATGAGACTCAAACCACGATCTTCGGTGTATTAGACCTTACCATACCGTAGTCGATATCAAATATTTTATACTTCTTCTTGAAAAGAATCCAGAAATGGCTCCCTGTTTCCCGCATGCACTCCAATATGCTGCTATAGCTCTCAGTAACTATAGAAGCTCAGTAGTAACTGGGCGAAGAAGACTATTGCCATGATTTTAATGGGCACAAAATAATCGACAAATATAATCATCAATATTTTATCCGTTGTCTCTGTCTCTCTCCATCTCCATCTCCATCCACTTTATGCCTTGCATCCGATGACGTCGCGGATTTAAAATATATCGCTAATTATTTTATATTTATTTAGCTCCGCATATCATTGACCACCTACCGGGAGGGATGGTGGGCATCAATTACCACTGTGGCCGTGTCGACAACATTGAAACCTGATCGGCTCACTACCCTTCCACCCTCCAACCTACACCCTCTGTATCCCGAGCGATCAAGCGTATGATTTGAGCCGGCCTGCAATTACATAATAATTATTGACCACCATTACATCGTCCCAGCGGGTCAACGAATGTTGGGTTGAAAGATGAAACAAAAAACTGGACCAAAACTACACTACGCTCGGCGGCCCAGCTCCTGTCTCCCGTGTGTTTTGAGGAGTATTTCCCACCACCCCCGTCTCCTTCGTGCACCCCTTGTCGCACCCGGCTCCCATGGGTGCACCGGATGTGTCCATACGTGGAGCCCCGAGGGGCTGCACAGTCACGACGGGCGCGCCACTGGCCATATATGTTGTGCGCGTTTCCTTTCGGTTCGGGTTGGGTTGGCGCAAAACGGCATTCACACGCCACTTTATACGCGCGCAGCCGGGCGCGTGCACCCGCAAGCGTGGAAAGACGTTTTGCAAATGGAGTGCGCGCGCCTCCAAAAACGGTTTGCAGGCGCGCTGGTCGCCAGTCGCATCGGGGTGCGTTTGGACTGTCTGTTTGATTTAATTTCATACCGGCGCGCACATGTGTGTGTGTGCGAGAGAGTAGTTTTTGTATGCCGCCGAAACCGACGGAAGGTCGATCGTATGCGACGTATGCGCGCCCAACCGCCATCACCATAAACGAGATCCGATCAGGTACGAAAGCGTAGCAAAAGTTGACTTCATTAGGGTGCAATATTTAATAAGTTCTCCGATTTGGTCGGATCGATCGATCCGGTAGCCGGTGGACGGGCTGAAGATAAGAGCAACTAACCCCGGCTAGACGGTATTAATGTCACTCATAAATTCATGCAAATGAAAATCAATAACCGTACCACAGCACCCACCGGTGTGTGTGTGTGTGACCCCGGTGCAAAAGAAATCATAATCCACTTTTGGGGGATGAGATTTTCCTGGCCTGGCACTGCTGGAAGGGAAACTGCTGCACCTTGACTGGGGTGCGCAACGCACGTGGTCGTAAGCGTGGTTTGGTTTGGGCGTAAAATTAAGATAATTAAAAGGTTCGCAACCTATTGCCTCTGTGTGTGTGTGTGTGTGTGTGTGTGTGTGTGTGTGTGTGTGTGTGTTTGCACTACAGCACCGGTACACACCGCGCGACAAGTGTCCACTACTGATAGACAAGGAGCTATTATAAAATCAATCAAATCGATAAGCATCTGACTTTACCGCTGGCTAGGAACGTAAGCCGTCTGGTGTGGGGCATAATTTTATTAAGATTTTTAAACATATAACCCACCGAACGGTGCGAGCAGACAAATGGCATCCTGTTGGCTTCGTTGGTAGAGGTCACACGAAGGTAAATACCGTGGGGTGAGTTTAAAAGGCAAAACAAAAAAAAACGAGCTCGTGTTTGATTTTAAGCATTTTCTAATTACGCGCCTTAAGCGATGGTTCGCTTTCCATTCCGCTCAAGTGTTCTTTCCCTTTTGCTTTGCTTTTAAAGTACGTCAACTAACCAACACTAGAACCATGGAATGGTTTATCA
>STHB01030108.1:0-10734 GCA_018908115.1 Anopheles rivulorum
AACAAAACAAAAATCACCGATGAACACGAATACGTAGCTAATACCGAACCCATCTGTGTACGTAGGTGTAAGTTTAATACCTTTGGATACCTGTTTGCTCAACCCAGCGCACATACACACAGAAACAAGCGCAATGGCACACATACACACGCGGGAGTACACAACGGAGAATAAAATTAACAAAAGCAAAACAAAAAAACAAAATGGCCGCAAAGTAACGCCACGTTAACGATGAGGCGACGACTAGGTGTGTGCGGGATGTAAGAATGTGTGCGTTACGCGTATTCGGCAAATCGGAATGAAGCATGCATGATCAGAAACTGCAAAGTCCTGTCCCACAAGGGGGAGAGTAAGAGGGCAAAATAGTGTACGCAACAACAAAAATAACAAACAAAAAAACAAAAATGCTCGATGCGTTCCGATTGGTGCAAAATGAAGATTAATAAAAGAAAAGTTAAACAGTACTGGTTAGATGTGTTGTTTGTTGCGGTTTGTTTTATTTTTCTTCGGTAAAGTGGATAAGGTGGTAAGAAATGGAAAGGGAAAGAGAAAGTATGGAAGTCGGAGAAAGAACTGATCGCACATTGATCGAGAGAGATCGATTGCTCATACATGGAGTCGTCTAAAACGTTAACGCATAAATATCGACGTGCAACGTCACAATGCCTGAATTTGGATCTGGTACGGCTCTTTTCTTCATAAGTCACGTCCGCAAAAAGATGTTGCGTCTTGTGTTGTCCGGTGTCACTTTTATGACATGACCGAACAAACTTTGTGAGCATTTTCCCTCGCGAAAGTGCTCTTAATCTTCGTCAGTTTTAATCAGGGTTTAAGTCTCTGTGGCGTATGTGCTTGCTGTGACTAAATAGCTTCAATATCATTCGATTTGATAAAAAACTCTTAATGGAATGAAAGTCAAAGTTAGAGTAAAAATAACTTTCTACTGAATATTTTCCCAACATTCCCAACAATCCACTCACACGGACAAATGGTACACCAGCGTCTGATGATGGAAGCACTTCTTGCGGGTTTGTATTGCACAGTTTGTTATATTTATAGGCGAACTAGTCGTGCACCGGGCCCAGCGCCCCAGCACATGGTTAGCCCAAAATAGCGTTTCGCAAAACTGAAGAGTCATCGAACGTGGAACCAAAAACCGAAGAACCGAGTTACAATGGCACAAAAAAAAAAAACGGATGACTCCACAAAATCCCGTTCTGGGTGGGTCACACATTTTGGTGATAATTTTCACCATGCCTAGGGTTGCGCCTAGACAAGCTCATTGCCGTTCAGTCGTGGCATAATAATACTTCGACAAATCGGTGTGTTGTTTCTGGGTGTCCAATGATATTGTCGGAAGCTTTTCGGTTAAGCGAGCAAATGGTGATTGATTGTGCACATTGTCACTTCTGTTGCGGTTATGGATAGTAGCTATTGTTTGTGTGTTCAGTGTGCCATTGACACAGGGAAAGGGACATCTACATTCGCTCTAAACTTGCTGTTTTTATTGATTATTGTGTAATCTTTAAGTATGGTTTTTTGTTAAGCCTTTTTATAACAATAAAACGTAAATAATATGGCATTTATTTAATGAAAAACCTTTATTTTATTTTTTTTTATTTATAATTGATTATGACGGCTTCTTTGCCGTATTGTCAGCCATACATGATCTGACTAACTTAAACATTTATCACAAGGCATTTCCTTCTTTTATTTTGCCTTATTCTGGGTCATAAAAACCTTTGTTGATGTAAAATACCGACTAGTATACTATTAATGATAATGTATTTTGTAATTAAAAGAGTAATTTGTTCTATTGTAGAAGATGAGATAATTGGATAAGGTGAAGTGCTTGAATAGCTTGGAACACGTTAAAATTAGCAAATTAACATACGCCTCAGTGTGGAAATATAAAACTCGCATCCTTATGATTGTACGTCCGCAAAAAACATAAGCATAGCAGGCAGCTCAAAACATAAGCGCCATAGTCTCGCACTTAAAACAGTACCTGCTTCATAACACGCTTGCCGGGAATGTCACTGGCACCGTGAGTAGCTATTCACATTTATGCTCGATGCAAAGCTTTCTTTACAAACTATTTTTCCCATTTTTCCAAACAAAACGGGAGATGCTGTTTCACGATCCCGTGGAGGATCCTTTCTCCTCACATTTAATGGACAAAAATGGAATACAAGCAACTGTTGTTGGGCTTTTGTGCTGTGTGCATTTGTGATTCGTGTGTTTTATTCCTTTATTTTGCCTGCTTGCTTGCTTCTTCGGTAAGATTTATTTTTCCATTCAAACCGGTTTTGCTGTGTTGCGCGCAGCACCCGAAAACGATGTGCAAAGAGCTGCGAGCATTTAATGAGCACTTTGCTTTCGAACATTGCAAAAACACGCCGCTGGTAAGAACGACTGGGCGTCTCCATTTGCCGAACAAGGGCGAACAACGCATAAAGTGTGTCTCAATTTTCTCCCAACTGGAGTTCCTTTGTATGCGTGTGGGTGTGTGTGTGTGTTTATATGTTGGTATGGGAAAGAAAGTAGAAAACAAGCACCCAGGACGGATGGTACCATTTGGTGGGACCGTGGTACAAACGCTCATAATCTGTTCCCTAGAACTAGGCTAATACCGTACGGCTGAGCTTTTAATGCTTTCGCCAAATAGCTCCGATGCCGGGGGCGCTATATTTAAAAAAAAAACCGTCCATACCAAAACCAGCGTTGCCTTATTTTCGGGGCAGTTTGGTGCGTTTAGGGTGTGGTTCCGTGGAGCTGATAATGATACC
The DNA here is from genome assembly GCA_018908115.1 of Anopheles rivulorum. Classification (NCBI taxonomy): domain Eukaryota; kingdom Metazoa; phylum Arthropoda; class Insecta; order Diptera; family Culicidae; genus Anopheles; species Anopheles rivulorum. The sequence continues at coordinate 2,790 of STHB01030108.1, forward strand.
AGCGTGGATGGCGATGTTTCTGTGGGACGAGCATGTAGACGACAAACAAATGCACTCGGATTGAATGTAGGAACCGTTCGTGGGTTTGTACGGGGGTGTGTGTGCGCTTGTGCTGGGGGATAATTTTGGATGGGTTGGGTTAGGAGCTTATCGCCGAGTGACGTAGCTGAGTTGAGTTGATGAACGAGAAGCTACTCATGCCGAGCCATCGGCAGCCATAATGGAGTAGGATTACGCTTTGCTCGACGCTAATCGTTGATAAGGAAGCCCGAAAGACAAGCGAAAGTATGGCGAAGATAGAAAAAAAAAACAGCTCCGGATTAGAGTGTACCGTTTCACCCTGTTGTTTTTCGTTGCTTACTTTAAGAGTTGATTATGAGTATTTGCAGTTGTGTAACAATTCTCCGAAAATTTATTTACCTTTTTCGGAATCAAAATAAGTGTTATACATTTTCACCAAAACGTCTATTCACCGTGGCTTTGTTGTCACGCCATTTTAATTAATGTTCAACCTTTTACTTGAAGTACTTATCAAGGGTTCTTTTCTTTTGGTAAAAGGGACAGTGTAAAACGGAAATGAAGATATAAAGCCACAGTGATTCCGGATGCCTCAGCTATTCTATCACGAGCGAAGTGGAAAAAATGGGGTTCAAAAGTGAGAAAAAGAGAAAGAGAATATTTGATCCAGAGCTACACTGTCCGAAAGCATGGCATTTCCTGTACGGTTGACCCCTTTGGCTCCATTAACCATTCACACACCGTGACGGTCTGGTGTTACTATGTGCCTTCTGCAGCAAGACAAACAAACAAAAAAAAAAACCAGGGGACGAAGTGAATCATTTATTACCACATCACAACGACAAAACCGTCGTCGATGGAAGAGCACCTCGTGATGTACGAATCACGATAAGGACAATGATGATGATGCTGATGATGATGATGGTGGTGGTGGTGGTTTGCATGTCTGGTGGCAACTGGAAGCCTATCCGGGCCGCTTTACGCTTTCATCGCAGCAGGGCAAATCTAATTTTAAAACTTTGTCTCCTCGATTCCATTTGAAGGAGCACCGTGGGTTCGCTATAACGAACAGACGAACTAAAGTGATGGTGCTTTATACCTTTTTTCTTTTTCTTTTTTTGTTGCTTGCTTGCTACCCCCATCCGAACCAGAACGCGTCTCCATTGCGTTCGCTTCGCTTTATCGGCCGCATGCTTTCAAGCGAGGCGCGTTGTGGTTTTTGGTTTAGAAAATCACTCCCCTGCGAGCTGATGGTTGAAATGGTGCTTTAAATAAATGCCCAGATTTGCCCCGTTTACAGCCCAAACAAAGCAAAGAAAATGCCATAAAAGCCCGGACAACTTAAATTGTTCCCCCGCGTTCAAACGGGTTGTCATGTTTCCGGATGGAGGCGCCTGGTGTTTTATAGCGTTTTGCAGCGATTAAATGCAAAAGCAACGGATCGATGTTAAACGGAGCACAGGCACCCGCGTTGATACGTTGCTAAAAAGAGAGAGAGAGTGAGAAGCATGGGAATAATGTGAATGCGTGCCAGAAAGTATAAGGAACTCACAAGCTACAAGCTGCAGCATCACAAACCTGTCACTTTCAACGATAGTTGTGTGAAATTTATCGGAAAATTATTCATGATAGTTACGGACAGCCGTGAAGCCAGTTTTGCCGCTTCCATTTGCGATGGAACATAGACGTGACACATAATAGGCACGAATGGACTGAACGGGGAAGCGTGAGGGAGTGAAAGTTGTCATAAACGTAGACAGCTGTGAGTTGATACTGGGCACTTGCTGCGCCCGCGTGTTACTGATGGTTTTATCGGAACACACATAATCGTATTCTATTGCTCGATTGTACACCGTGCAGCTGTTGGTAAGATAAGCAGTGTGAAAGTTTTTATTATTATTTAAAAAGAATTAATTTTTATGCAAAATATTCGTGTCGTATTGAGTAAAAGATTTTCCATTTTGAGAATGATATTAATTCACATGAGGTTAGCATTGTATCCGAAATTCTCTTTTGCTTTAATCTTGCTCCCCTTTTTTCCCATACCCATGTAATAATGGACCTCTTATTTGCCCAAGTAGCCTATTTACATCGCGCGCAAGTGTCCCGCGTTCGCGGTAAGCGCTCCTTCGCGTACGCGCGCACCGGAGAAAAATCCCATCAAGAATTATGTTTGACAAACAAACAAATATTTATCTCGTGATCTCGCTGACGGTAAAGATGGTGAGGGCTCGATTTGCCAAGTCACGCAACGCTCGCTCGAGTGGCTCGAGTTTTCCAGCACACGGAATGCGATGATCGGGAACGATTCTGCTGCCACCGTGGAAAGAGTGATTGGACGCAATTAAACGGTAGGGCACATACCTTGCGACTTGCGTCTTTCGACTAGCAGTTTTACGCGGGAGCGTGCTCTGTTGTGCAACAGCATCCAGCCCTATGGCAAGGTTTCGTTCCAACTCGGTTGACACTAAATGGACGGATGGATGGATGGATGCTTCATTACCGTTTCAACCTCGGAGAGGCCGTTTGAAGCGCCCGGGTGCACGATGGGAAAATGAGTTTTTTCTACTGTTGTTGTTGGCGTTGTCTGTCGCTTCATCCAGTTCCTGGAGGGAGAGAAAACTTTCTTCCTTTTCGAGAAAAGAAAGGTTCAACCGTGCGCTACGAAGCTGCCTACTTTAGGATTTTGAGCGATGGTTTAATTTCCTTTTCTATTCTTTGGTACGAAATGGTTGCTGCACCATCCAAGTGAACGAAACGTAGAAAAGAAATACCATTAAAAATGGAAACCCATGCGACATTTCTCTGCCGCTGTCAGATGGAGAAAAAGTGACAGTACGTCACTGTATGTGTTATTGTTATTGCAGCATGGGATGATTTCGTCGTTGTTCTTAAAGCACTGAACAATGTCAGTAATGGGCTCAAAGGGAGGTTGGCTTTAAGTTAAAAGCATTGTTTAATTTGATGTATATAACAAAATGGTTTAATTTGCTTTTGTTACTTTTTTGGGAATATTTTGTTAGCAAATTCACAGCTAGATCCAAATAATAGCTTTTGCATATTACATTTAATCGGTTTTAAATTATTATAGAAATCAGTTAAAGAATTTCAATGGCAATATGCAATTAAACTGAAGAGATTCGTTCATTTATAAAATTTAGTTTCGAATTAATTATTTAAATTATGTTGGATATTTCGTTTTCTTTATATTTTGAATCAAATTACTCCAGTAAAACGGAGTCATTTGATTCAAAATATAAAGAGACGAAAACGCATCTTAAAGTTGTTGAGAATTCCTGGTTAATTTGCGTTTATTTTCAAATAACCACCAAAACAATGACTCCATTTTGGCAGAGTATCGTCGCCTAATATATATGGAGTATATGGCGTACTTTTCAACACAAACCGACTTTATCACGAAAACTCTTCTTATGATTGAAAGACTTCGGAATGCAAAGGTAACCCTGAAGTCACCTCCCATAAACCGTCGATGGTACTGCAGCAAGATCCCAGACGGACTGCTAATGTAGGGTACAGATTGAGCGTCCTTGACCTGCTTATATTGCTCAGAGTTAGAATGTCATAGAGCACAAGACCGGAAATAGCTGTCAACCAAACATGATATTGGCATGACGCTTCTAAAACATTAATAAAACAAAGCAATCGTTCAGTTCCTTGGAAAGATATGTAAAATAAGCATTTACAAGCACTGACAGCCTCGAATATTAAAACCTCAGTATCATGTATTTCCTTACTGAGCTTTAGCAGACATTCAATCCTTTTATGCAAGAACTCAAATTACTTTTACAAGTGTGAATGCTATGTTACCTTCTTGCGTAAGTTTTATACTTTAGTCAACTGAAGCAAGTTTCAGACCCTACAAACGGGTTGCGATGTAAAAATCAGTTTATTTTCATTCTATATTCACTTTTATAACATTCTATAAGCGGCACATCAAAACAATTTTCCTCTACTGATCGTGTTACGTGTAAAAAATAAGCAAAACGGCTGCACCGCACACCAGCAATCGGTGAAATGTAACATAAAACTAACTAGCCAAACGGCCCGGGACACTATTGAAGGTGCATAAAATTTCAACGCCTCGCTGGTTGGCGAAAAACAGTTGCACTACCGGGTTCGCTTTATTACAGCGACGTTGCACCGAACGAGAAAAAAAAAAACCCTGACCATCGTGCGAACGACGAAATGAAGCAATCCATTCAATCAACATTCAATCAGCTTCATTCATCAGGTTTCCCGAGCGTGTCGAGCGTGTCCTGGCGGCCGTTCCCTCTCGTACAAAGTTACCATCCAAAACGCTCGACGTGCAAAAGGATGTGCCGGCTTATCAGTAACGCAACGCTCCGTGTGTGTCAATGAAAATCATCGAATGTTTCACTCCGCCCGACTTTCGTTCGTCCACTCGCCATTTTCCATCCGGGGTTGAAGAAATCCATCCAACAAGATCCACACTGGTACTGTGGGTGCTGATACACGGTACGAAAGGCAACAGTAACAGTGTGTGTATGGCACCGTGATTGGTTTTGGGCTGGAAAGTCCTAGCGACAGCACGGTGCGGCATCAGGATGCTCATGCACTTGTCGCCTGTCCGCGCTGGGCAGCTGGGAGGAATCGATATGCATCGGGTGGGAGGGGGGGCGGGGGGGATTTGTATCACCGACTACCGTGTACCGTGTCGTTCGAGCAGCTGTTCGAGTCGGTAAATCGATTCCCGCCCAACCGGCTGTCCAACTGTCATGCCGTGTGCGCTTGGGCGTGGACCGAACACAAGTGCCGAATCTGTGTGTATGTGTGTGTGTGTGTGTGTATGTGTGTGTGTGTGTGTGTGTATGATGGATCGAGTGCCTTGCCTGATATGGGTATATGCATGTTGGCTAAAATTTCATCCATTTTCCTTCGAATCTGAGCTGCACAGCTCCGGTAGCTGATCTGCGCTGGGAGAGAGCTTGAAACCACGGTCTCTGTAAGAGTCCTACAATAACTCAACTTCCAGCCATCCGGGCATCCAAAGGACATCTTCGAAAGCCACACACACACACACACACACACACACGCGTATTCACACCAGATCGCACACACATCGTCCGTAACCCACGTCAACGCTTCTAATCACAATCAATTCCATTTCCATCTGCCCTCCCCGTCTTCCATCCGTGCCGTCTCTCTTCCCGGCCGGTGGAGCCCGTTCGTTAGTGAACCCCGTTGCAGCAGTTTTAAGGATAAGATTTTTTGTTGTTGTTTGTTACTGCTGCTGCTGCCGTTGTCGGTATCTGTCCTGTTCGGTTCTTCGAAAGATGGCCCTTTTTTTGTTTGGTCGTCCAACTGGTTGAACCGGGTTTCCTGGGCTCACGCTTCGGCTGTGTGCTGAAGCGTAATATCGGGGACAGGTTCCATTTCTTCCACTGCACCCCCTCCTTTCATAGTACCGGATAGGCGTACCGATAACGCACCCGCCGGACCGATGACGTAAAAATGGGCTTCCAAGGTACGAAGGTTCGAAGATAGGCATGTAACCGAGACACAAAAAAAAAAGGTGGAGAGAAAAAAAACAAGATTAAGTATCTGGGAAAAGATGTGGCAGCTTGTTGTATACCTTTTCCCTCCAAACCCACTCCTAACACCTCCCCCTCCATTCCCTCAGTCCTCCACTGATGTTTTTTTCCTTGTTTCCCTGTCGAAAGGCACGGGAACAGTAGATTTGAAATTTTTTAATCGAACCGAGATTAACTTTCCCTCCAAAACAACAATCAATCGATCTTGATCGTATCGTGCCCCGGGGCACACGGTGAGCGTGTAATTTCAGACAGACGAGCAGCACCGTCACGGTAAGGTAAAACATGCTGGAGCATTTTCTTTTTTGTGGGTTAAATAACAAAAAGGAAGAAAAAAAAACGCAGGTATACCAAAAAGGGAGAAGGTAGTGTGCGTTACAGTAATTTATTAGTCGTTCCGAAACACCGACAGAAAAAGGGGAATGCAAGGATGGTGGAAATTCCGTGAAAATGGATTTTCAATTTTACCGCAAGTTTCTGCACCTGAATTAATTGTACCGAAGTAATATTGGCAGCCATTTTTATTAATGATGTTTATGCTTAACTCTTATTTTTCTCTCTCTCTCTCTCCCTCTCTCGTTTTATAGGTAAGCATTCAACCCACGGGTACGGGTACGCGGGAATGATGAAATAGGGTTACAACCCGGTGATGAAACGTTACTGCAACTGCCGTGACATGTACTTTCGATACGTTAAGTATTCTTTATAGCCATTACTTGCAATGTTGCGCAACAAAACAGGAATTGTATTAGCGTTAAGCGCAACGAAACATCACACAAAAATGACGACTCCGTACGCGTACTTGGTTGATTTTGTTTTCTCTTTGTTTGTGTACAATTTTGACTTCTTGCGCCCGGTTTGCGATACAACTGATGAATTCCACCTAACCTGGTTCGGTTGTTTTGTGCTTGTGTTCTATTTTATTGTTTTGTTCGAATGCTTTTTGTTTGCTAACGGGTAGTGTGGGGAAAGAAGCAGAGAGGGGTCCGGGGTTTCATTGTTCCCCTCCCTCAATTCGAACCCAAAGCGAGCGTTTTTATGTAGTCACGAATGTGTACCGTAACAATTGCAAGGGCATTTTTGTTTGCCATTCCCTCGTGGTAAGGTCGGTAAGGCTTTACGCAAACCGCTAAAACAAAACAAAAAGTCGCTCTTCCCGGGGGAGGGTTTGGTGAGTTTTTCTGTTCCGACGGGTAGTCCACCACCATCGTGTGGTAAGAAATTTGTTTATTGAAATATTTTACGATCCCCACACACACACACACACACAAACCCCAGTTTAGGAAGCAGTGGTTTGGTTCTCTGTTTTTCCCGGTTTTGTTGGTGTGTGATCGCAGTAACGCATGTACGGATGTACACACCGAAGCACCACATGTACGTTTGGCGTACAATCCCTGGATGGGCTTCGGGATGTGTGGACCTTTCGAACGAGCAGCAGCCAACAAAATAGGAAATATTTTAGCAAAGTTAACTGAGCTCGGGACTTGAGTATTTTATATACCTTCCCAACAGCAAACCAATTTCCCGGTTCGGATGCAAGCATTTTCCGTCGTGCCTTTAAGTGCGTTAAACAATTTACCACAAGGAATAAAGAATTATATTAATAGAAAGCTGGTATTGCTTGTTTATTGGCATGGTACACGGTTTGATTGTAGTAATTTTAATCATTTCATAAAGGCCAATTAGGACGGGTCGATTTGGGAGGAAAATTTAGTTAACTGTGTTGTCACTTCGTATTCCGGGCTCACCGCATCGCATAAAGTGAGCAAAAGTCACCACAGCAGCCACCACTAGCGCTGTAATGGCCCTGACCTTATCCTACCTTATCCGTTAGCCTCTGTGGAATGGTCCCGGAGCGTGAGCTTAGCCGAACCGGATCGTACCACTGTCAGTTTCGATTGATTAGCATTAATTATTCACACGCACAGCGGGCTTTGGTGACGGGCTCTGAGACCGACGGGTTGCTGTGTGTACGAAATGTGACCAGCATTAACATTCTCCAAACATATACATATACACACACACACACACACACACGTACACTGGACTGACATTTAATCTTACGGTGTCTATAAGCAAGCGATTCTCTCTACATAAATGGTGGTAACATCACACCATCCCATCACACCGGCAGCTAATGCGAGGTGACAACTAGACCAAGATCCTTAATTTGACCCAATTTCGAACCGGACCGTTTGGTTGGTGGAGACACACACTTCCGTTCTATCAGTTTCCGGCGTGTAGCCAGTGTGGCCGAAACACAGGCAGCCGCTATCGGGCAGGTTGATTGAATTTAAATTATTCAGACGCCTCCGGTATGTATCGCTTGCGGATTTCATTAGTGCACCGTGCTA
>STHB01030119.1:0-10733 GCA_018908115.1 Anopheles rivulorum
CAACGGTTTAGAAGATTGGTAGCAAGAATGTCACCAATACCATATGAATCTTTTTAATTGAAGTTTGTATTTTGTGTTTTGTACCAATTCTCCATTTTTTGCATTTTTTATGGCATTCCGAAAATATCACATTTAATTAAATCACGTTTGATTAAATCAATCAATCAATAAAAGGATCAATTACGATCAAGTTTGACGTATGTTACCTTACTTACCATACTAGTCTTGGGAAGTTTTCCAGTTATTAATGTCTTTTCTCGGAAGCTATTCTTAGAAACCAATGTTGCCACTAACACTAACCACTTATCGTTTTTCAATCAAAAATCTTTTAGCAAATTACTTACGAATTACAATTTTCCTTTCCTAATTGTTACACTTACAAGCTGTTATAAAATAAACACAACTCAGCTCAGACATCTTGATCCATAGTAACCCCCTCCAGTGTTCCATTAATTAATGAACGCATTAAACAATTTTGTTCTACTTGAAGTGTTTTATTTTATTCAAATTTCCATTCCTGATCCTCCCCGCATCATTGTTTGACCGCTCACCTCATCTCGCACTTTGTCTTCTAAATTAATAACTTCATTTCACCGCACAATCATGTTCCCGGCAGTGTAACACATACGCGCGGTGGCAAAACTCCCGTAAGTCATCAAATTATATTGCCAAGCTACATGAGAAGTTGGCCGTCTTCGTCTCACGTGTGCACTCCCCATTTCGAGAATCTCAAATCGTGCGTGCCAAGGAATGAAAAACCGTTTATGCGAATGTCTGCATCCATCCCATTCCTTCGACGCCACGTAACTGCCGTTCCCGACAGGGAATTGTTAGGTGTTGTAAGTACTCGTGTTGGTGGTGGTGGTGGTGGTGTTGGTGTAGTACCGTTTCCCAGCCATTCCCACCACGTTCATACGGAGTGAATATTCAAAACCGCCGAGCTGGTATGTTTAATAAAACAAACAGTATTTGCATTTGAAATTGATGAAATCATCATCATCAGCGTCGTCATTCCGAGCCGTGGGGATCACTTCACGACTTCGTTCGTTATGGGTTTGATTAACTCGAGACCCTGCTCCCCTCCCTCGCCATTAGCCGGGTCTTTTTTTTCTTCTTCTGGTTTGAAGTTTTGGAGGTTTGCTTTGGAGCAACACACTTTTTTATGAATCGAAACACTTGAACCACGCTGTGCTGGGAGTGCGCTGCACTATTGTTCGATGGCTTTCAGGTAAGAGTGCTACAGAAAGTGAAAACATTTCGCGGGCGTACGAATTTGAATTAAATTGTTAACAATTGTCTGCAAAACGGGGTCGCACCGATCGAGTATCGGAAGGCAAACAAACGATCCTCGGGCCTCGTTGCGTAACGAAGATTTTTGTTTAAATAATTGATCAATACACAATGAGAGAATGTGTTATTTAATCTCATATTGCAATGTAGCAACCACGCACTGAATTCACCGTGGTCGTGAGTCGTGAGGCCCAAACCGTATTTGTCACCTGTTTCCGGTGTCCGGTGAAGGTACCGGATCGCCATTCGTCTCCGTACGGGTTCGTCTTTTTTTTGTTTTGTTTCCAGTTCCACCCTAATGAGTACAAGGTAGTGGACATGCATTACAGGGTAATTGCAAGCGAGCAGAATAGAACGATCAATACAGATATGCGAACACAAGCATGCGAGATTATCGTCCAGCGACAGGAAGGAAGGGATCCAATTGTTTGTTCCCCAAATGGAAACCCCATCATTTGAAGCACGGAAACAGCAACACGAGGAAGGGAAAAGGATGGTCAGGAATGGGGCCGGGCCGGGTCGAAAAGTCTTTTCATTATTACCTTATAACTATTATTATCATTAAAGTTTGATTATGGCCGTGTACAATGGAAAATATGCATAAAAACACATTCCGGCCTGCACCTGTAACTGGGGTGGAGAGGAAGTGTAAAGGGGGAGGAGGGTCATCACATTGCGGGGACCATCGCGTTCCGACGGTGGACACGATAATGGCCGGACAAACGTTTGCTTGCACGACGCCATACAAACCGCTCGCTGGCGTGGCGTGGCGTGAATGTTTCACACATGATGATCTCGCTCCCCATTCGCTTCCCCCCTTTTTTCCACCCTCACCCTCCTGAAACAACCCTTCGGAACGTTCGCCCTTTTGTTTTAGGTTCCGTTTTCCACCGACACACATACACACACAGCAGGCCTGCGTCGGTTTCGTATCGTTCCGATGATCTGTTCCGACAACCGCACACAACAAGCACACAACATGTCGTCGAATAACGCGCTGTTTTGAGCGTTTGTTCATCCACATCTATCCCGACCCGTCCCGTCCCTTTGGACTGTCTGGGGGAGGTTTCCCCTTCCAACTCCCCATCGGCCGCACTAGCCGCAAACCTAGAATGCCTTCATCCAACTGCAAAAATACAAAAAATGCCAGCCCCAGCTCGGCCCCCAGTAGATGTGTGTGTGTGTGTGTGCGTGGTGGCGTTCAAACGATCAAGATAAGGCCACGGTAATGGGTAGCAGCAGCAACAAAACACTAAACAAAAAACCAGGCAAACTACCTTCCAAAACCGAAAGGGAAAAAAGAATAATGATAGACATTCTGAAGTGAATGCACATTACATGCGATCATGTATGGCTGTATTGCTGACGCCCCCCCCCCCCTCTCCCCCCTCCCTCTTCTTCTTCTTCGACTTCTGGAGGTTTCCATCCCCTATTGGGTTACCCTCTAGCCACTCAATCCCCTTTTGGTAAAGCCACGGTAGAACGGTACAGACTTTCCACTACAATGCGCATCAGTTCCAATTGTGCCGACCATCAGCGGCTTCGCAAATGGCGTTTTGGCGCCCGTTTATTGTGGCCATGGGTTTGGGATCGTTTTCGTTGCACCGTGATGAAGGTGCGATTTTTCGGCAACAACGTTAAAAGCGATTGGAAAGTGGAAGAAAAGCTTCTAAATGATGGGTCTTTACGAATTTCCCGAATGGAAAATATATTTAAGGCCATTAAAAAGGAAGCCAATTCCATTTGTTTGGGTTCTTTGCTCGCTTAGAATTATGGTTGCTGGTTACTTTAATAACCGTACGACCGTAGGTTTTCATTAATGCCTTTGCCTTGACCTTCGCCTAATCGCAACCTTATCATCCGTGTGCCACTGTGATCGACAGCGATGTTCTGCACCGTTTGCCACAACCATTCCGAACCATTGACGGAACGTTGCCTGGTCCGAACTGGGAACTGCTTCTAACAACGCCAACTTCTCCGGTCCAGGTTCCACGGTGTGTGTGTGTGTGTGTGTGGTAACGAATCATCTCACCGGATCTCACGCGGGTTTTTTTTTTGTTGGTGCCCGCGGCCAGCTAATGAATGGGGCCGTTCCATACCAGCCAACTAAGTACGAAACCCCCCGAAAACAGCAAACTAAAGGAACGCTGCTAGAGGTGTCATTTTTAAGGAGTTTTAATTAGTTCCGGTTTGTTATGGCTTCCGCTTCCCGGTACAAGGGAATAAACGCGTCGGGCCAAAAAATGATCGGAGTCCGTGGTTCGAAATAATAAAAATGCAAAGGGTCCACCCCGTGCTTACCGACTCAGTGTACCGTGTCCGTGTTCGTGTGTGTGTGTGTGCGACCCACAAAAAAAACCATACCAGCCGTGGGCCAATCGGTGGCCCGAGGGTAGAACCGTCAGTGTTTGCGGTGTGACCAGAGGAGGAGCAGAAAAAAAAGCGAAATAAAATGACCAAAAGGGGGCCACTGTAGGCAGGGTTGAAAAAGAAGAAGAAGAAGAAGAAGAAAACAACGGCCAAACGGCACACACACAAAAAAAACCCGACCCCGTGATCCCGATTGGTGGTGTGCCACCATCCGGAACACTGCCCATAGGATATTGTCATTAGCTGGCATGCTGAGCTACTAAGCTGGTGGAAGGTGCAAAGGGGAAAGGAAGGAAGGTGAGGTGAGTTCGGTACAACGGATCTCCGCCGCACAACCGTTCCGATTGGCTGCGTACGTGGCACAGCCAACCTGCTGTCAGCTAAAAGCTGCACCAGAGAACCAGAGATTTCTATTTTGACCTTAAAAGTCGAACCAAGTGTAGAATGGACCGTTCGGAGTATGTCCGATCTGATGGTTGGTTATGGTGTTACACGGTAGTATTAGCTTCAATCGTGATCACACGGGAATATTTAAAAAAAAAAAAACAAACGTCACACTGACATTACGAACAATGAAGTACATTTCCTTCTGTCATTCATGTTTCGGTATATATGCCCAGATTGAATTCTTTCTCTTTCTATTCTGCTCCTGCATCCACAATGTACCTGCTAATTGTAAGCATACCATCAACCGCGTTGCATAAACGGTCGAAAAGTGGTCGCCCATAAACACCACAGCCGTAACAGCGGTAAATGCTTAAAGAAAAAACAGCCTTAAAACTGCCGGCCGGCATGAAAGTAAAAATTCCGGTACGCAAAAGCGCGCACACACACTCAAAAAAAGGCGGGCAAAGAAAAGAAAAGAACGCAACATTTGGCCGCACACAACATTATCATAATAATCGTAGAACTGGTCGGCACCTTGCGATCGGGCCGCCTTGCACCTTCGCTTATTTAAAAGTCGCTTATTATTCACACACAAAAACGGCTGGCCCAGTTTGTGCGCGGTTCAACCGCTCTGCGGCCAAGTTCAAGTTCAAGTTGCTTCAATTCTACGGTGCGGTGTTGCAAAACTGTAGCTATTTATTCAGATTTTCAAACCCTTCCCTTCCCCCTTAGTCCCACCAGCTAGGTCTTGGGCGTTACATTCTTCGCCGCCTGGTTACCTGAGAAGGCCTGCCTGGTTGCTTGGCGAGTTGGCTGGTTGGCTGGCTGGCTGCACACATACACACACAAAAGCACACAGCATTTTTGTACTCACTCATTAATTCATTCATGTCTAAGGTCCGGGGTCTTCACCCTACGGGACGGGAGGAAGGGGTTGATCGTTCCGAGGAGCGGGTCTGCAGCGGGCAGAGACAGACCCCTGCATTCGCGACTTTAATTTTGCAGCCCGGTTTTGGTGAATGAAAAGTGAATTTTCAAACCTCGCGTTAAATAATTCACCATGAAGCGTATTCAAAAAATGTGCCACGCTTAATGAGTGTGCGGAAGTTACGATAAAGGGATGAGGGAAACGAGGAGCTTGGTGGGTGGGAATTGATCATGCTGTCTGCGGAATACGGTATTAATGGGATGAATCGATTAACGCCACCGTTGGCATGATCGTCATCGTGCGGCATTTAATGAGCAATGTTGGAATGTAATTATGGCTTACGGAGTACTTCTCTCTCTCTCTCTTTCTCTCTTTCTCTCTCTGTTTAACAACAATTTTTGAACAAACCTTCTCATCCCGATCAGCAGATCATCCCGGCTGCTACTTGATCGCACAAAGGTTGAGTTTAGCTCACTTTGCATATGTTTGTTTTAGTAATGAGAGACCACGAGAAGAAGGAGGAGGAGGAGGAGAAGGACAGCTGATGCTGCCCCCTCCCCCCTTTTCCTACCCCGTAACACACATTTTAACGCTCTTATAATTGCAACAAATATCTCACGAGCAATAAAAAAAAACAACAACAAAACCGAACGTATTATTCAAATATATCGCGCACTTTACCTCGGGCGAAGCGGTAAATTCCAGTGGCAAAGTGGTTTTTATGTGTGATGGTTGCTTGGACCCGTTGTGGTTGCTTGGTCTTGCAGGTCTGACCGCGAACCGCACTGCAAACCGCCCGGAAGATTATCATATTATGCTAATGCGTGTCGCCTCGTGTCGGGCTGTCGGGTGTAGCCGCGGTATTTGAGATGTAATAAAGTCATCAACAAATTAAACACTCCCCGGCCGGCTGGGGGAGGTGGGAAAGAGAAAAGGTCCCGGGTGATCAGTTTGTTTATGTTTTGTTTCTTCACTTGTTTTTGTTTTTGCTTCATTTGATTGTGCTTTGCACACGACGCAAATGTGTGATCAACGCCATTCCGCCACATAAAATCCCCCCCCAAAAAAAAAAACGATCTCCAAGAAAAATGATTCCGGGCGGCAAGTCGGAAGGCAATGAGACTGTCACAATTTAATGGCACCTTAAATCGGCCCCGGTCGGTCGAAAATTTATGTACAAAATGGAAACTAAAACAAACAAACACCAAACGGCCGGGCGGTTTAGAGATTTTATGATGTCTCCACCCGGCGAACTAATTTATGTCCAGCCGCGATCGCCGGCCGTAACCAGATGCGTGAACCGATTTCGTATTCATTCTCGGCCATCGGCTGGATCGTATATATTTTCCCTCTCTCTATCTCTCTCTCTCTTTCTATCTTCACTCCTTTCTTTAATGTGTTTTCACTTTTAATACATCTTTTATTAATGTTTGAATTGGGTTTCAATTTTACCATCACACTCGCCTGCTTCCATTCATGCTGTTTTTGTTTCTGTTCGTGTAGTGTTTATTTTTTTGTTTTATTTTGCTCACCGTTTGCTGCTTTGTTTTCTTCCTGCTTGTTTCCTTGATTGTGTGCTGGTTGATGTGTTTTTTTTTGTTTTGTTTGTCATTAATAAAACATCACACTTTTGATTTTATTTGGTGCGTAAATGAATTATTTATTCGATTGGCCCGCGGTTCGGCGGTCCGATTGAATTTAAATACTGATTCCCTCCCGCCCGAGGGGGTGCTCTCTGGAAAAAGGGAGGAAGGGAAGGGGAGGAGGAGGAAGAGTGTACCAATTGGGACCGGTGAAGTTTGAAAGAAAGGCACATCTTTATATGCCCTTAATTCGATCGTTTAGTGAGCAAAAAAAAAGGGTTTGGCTCTGGTGTTCTTTTTTTTATGAGCGATTTTTATGATGGAACACCAACTTGCTGTTTTTTTTGCATTTTGCTTTTATGAAAAAAACTCTTTAAAATAGTGGAGATAAAAAGGGAGAACAAAGGGGGAGGGGGGAATTAACCCCGTCAGCATAATTGAATTTAATGGCGGAGACAAAGCAGGCGAATAGTCGTGAGGAAATTTAAATTTCAATAACATAATATTTAACATTTTGAATATTCTGAGGCGAAGCAGTGCCATGAAAGGAATTATTCTTTACCACAACTTTGCTTTAGTTGGAACAAACATTAAATTATGTTTCTTTTCTTTTTTTAAATTTTTATTTTGTTCGTTTTTCTAAGAAGAATTGAAACAAGAGTGTGAAGAAATACTTTTAAAAATATATAAGTTATCGTTCCTATGTATTCTAATTTGTTTGAAGAACTATAAAATATGGAAATCTTGCAAACAATTCTTAACAAATACTCTTCTGCACTTAACAAAAACAAAAAAAAAAAAACAACAGAACATAATCTTATTTTGCAGATATCTATTACTGAAGCTCCTGGTAAGCCTAATATTAATTATGTGAATTTATAAACAAAAATAATTAATGGTTTTTTATATTAAATGCTCAAACAAGAATTTAACTCTTAATTAGTTATTAAAATAAACTTTTAAAACATCTTCTTTCGCTTCTGAACATAATATGCTATTGTATGCCGGTGATCATTCATGATCATACGTGACAATAATTCTTTTGAAAACATTCCATATTTAAAAAAAAGCACAAAATGGAATTCTTCCCAACTGACCATGGCAAAACAGATGCCATTTTTCATTCCTTGCTATAATATTCCACCGGTTAACGTTTCGTCACTTTAATTGCTGTCAATTATTGTGTACAAATTATGCATAGAAATTGCTGCAACCAAATGTGTCCACCTTCAGCATTAGCTCTAGAGGGAAAATGGCTTCCCAGTTGTTGTTGTATCCGTTTTCCTGCTGTGGCAATTATTCTTGCCGCACGTCGTTGGCCTGGTCGGCTGTATGTATATGCTCACGTAGATGCCCGGTGTACAAGGGGTGGGCTATTATAAGAACGCTTCATGCGCATTGTTCTACGTGTACCGTGGGGAGATGGATGGAGACACCACCCCACACGCCACCCGATTGGTGGACGGGCGTGGGCAAGGGGTTGCAGTGAACAAAACAAAAAAAAGGGTGCACTTTTGTTTTCCATTCCATCGCTTTTGTTGTATGCCAGCCACCTACAATGGTGCACCACCAACAGCCGTGTCACCCTTCACGCACGAGCTGGTGTAATTCTGCCGTTCGTTTGTGGGGGTTTGGGAGGATTTTGCGCTTTCCGGCGATCGGCTCAGATTAACCAGCCACCAGTTATGATCTTCCGTACCGGGAGGGACAAGGTTGTGGTTTGTTGACCTTCTTTTGT
Source organism: Anopheles rivulorum (assembly GCA_018908115.1). NCBI lineage: Eukaryota > Metazoa > Arthropoda > Insecta > Diptera > Culicidae > Anopheles > Anopheles rivulorum. The sequence continues at coordinate 8,297 of STHB01030119.1, forward strand.
GTGATCTCTTCTTATGTTTCTAGACATGCGTACAACGCCGTCGGTGAGTTCTGCGTCTGGATCGCTCGTTTTGTTTAAGGGTTTTGTGTTTCTTTTATTAGCTTGTCGTGCGTGCTTCACGTGTTTTAAACATGAAATAAGTATTTTCTTTTAGTACGAGCTTCTTTTAATTGAAAGAAAGTTTGTTTGAAATATTATTTAAATACGAATTTAATTTCATCAAAAAAGATAAATTAAATAATGCTTTCATCGTTAATTTAATTTTATTTACCACGTAAAAACAGACATTTTACTGTTGGTTTTAAGCTGTGCATACGGTATATCACGAGCTTTTATAGAGCCATTTGAGGCTGATGTTGCGTTTGATCGACAAACGTCGTCCCGGTGGGAAAAAAGTCATGTTTGAAAGCTCGTCTTCCTCCTCCTCCTCCTCATCCTCCTCACACACAGACCCCCCCCCCCCAAACCCTTCCTTCACCGCACAGTTCCACACATTTGGGAAATAAAACTTTTAGATTCCAGCCGCGACCATGCGGTGCATACTAATACGATCGACCATCGGGTCGCCTGGGATTGGATGCCAACGGATCCGGGTGACAACCGTCACACAAACTGATTGACCATCATCATCAGCACCGAAAACAACATCAGAATCAGCGTACCGCAGTCTGCCCAAATGCGGTGGCTTCTTTCCTCCCCCACAAAACGTGGGCTGCCTGCCGAGCATAATGAAATTGAGGTTAACCGCGAGTGGCACGCAATCGCAGCGAAATGTTGAACAAAGAATGCAAACAGTGGCACACCATGGAGAAGAAACGGTCAGGAAAAATCGAACCAACTGCAAGTGTGGCGTGGCCGTTGCTGCTACACGCTTCTCACCCCACTGTAAAGTCTAATTTCATGTGTTTGAGTGTGTGTGCCAAATTGGCACATAAATGGCATCCGCAATAAAACTGCACCTTTGTGCAGTGTCGTACGGCAACCTGGGTGTTTTTTGGGCATTTGTGTCGCATTTTCTAGCTCACCATTACCCAGCATCAGCGTCAGTATCATCATTAGGACGAGATGATTGACGCGCTTTAGTGGCTGGAATGGTAAGAATGCACAAACTGTAGCCCAAAATCAGGCGGCTGCGAGATTCATTTGGAATGTACGAACAATCTGCCACGTAGTGTGTTTTACGACGATTTAGCGCAAATGAGCAAGTTATGAAGTTAAGAACAATGGCACTACAGTGTGTGCATACGGAACTCATTGTTATGCTGCAGTTCCGTTTGCGTCTTCACGTTGACGGTATGGTCGTTTTTCACGAAAATAAAACGCAACGCTCACCATATTTGCTATTCAAAGCATTCCAATATAGACACGGCCGGGTTCATCCAGCTAAAACAAAGGAACACCCAAATCGTTTAAGGTGCGTGTGTGTGTGTGTGCCGAGCCTTCCTGTACCTCGTGTCTCCCACGGAAATGCGATAGGGGGTGGGGGTGGGGGGGAGAGGTGAGAATTGACGTTGATTTCAAATTTATTCAATTAGTTCACATCTTGCTTTTCTAGGAGGCAAAGACAAACACGATCGGGCTAGGCTACCGGCTGGCAAACAAACTGTCCATCAGGAGGGCGATCGCTGAGTGAGTTGCTACTGCCCAATGCCGATGCAGATAACCAAACCAACGGGAAGTCGATCGAGGTTGGGTGATGAATTCATGATGAAGATGCTACCGGGCCACCGGGTGCCGTGTTTGTGTGTTCTAAACCAAATCTAAACACAGATGTGTCTACAACCAACTTGGGGTATTGGAACTTTAAAACTTTCTTTAATTTCTGGTAAGAATTTTAGGATTTTCACTTTTATATGTGATAAAATTTAAACAATTGTTTAGTAAAATTGAAACTCCCAGCTATACATTAGTTGATCAGTGTCTTTTCATCCAAACCGAAATGGTTCTCGGTCGGTGATTTCTGTTTTTTTTTTGTTCGTCCGTGGTGTTTCGTCCACTTCGAAACCTTCCGACGTCTTAAAGGTCCCAAAATCGCTTTGTTCCAACGATCCGACATGGACGTGCAGTACGTCCGGCACGTAAGGGGTTTTGGAAAATTTTCTCACCATTATCATACCTTGACACTTTTTTTTCTTTTCTTTCCTTCAGGTGCGAGTCACATATACCTCTCCCAGAGGAGGAGAGAGAGAGAGAGGGAGGGAGAGAGGGAGACAGGAAGTTTGGAAACCTTTTTTTTTTCTTTGGTCGGCCGTCCAATACCATCATCGTCGTCGTGTGAAAATGTACGCCGAGCCTCCGAAAGAAACGCATGTTGCACGTCGATCATCGCCGTTAGCGTCGGGATGACAGCGCGAACGATCGCGCTCAAAACTCAAAGCAGCCTACACACCCACCCTAACGAGGATGTCTTTTTGCCGCCCGCAGTAGATGGGGTGGG
>STHB01030139.1:0-10731 GCA_018908115.1 Anopheles rivulorum
CGCACCGGCACGGCACGCCGACCTACGTGCTGAATTCCGCGCTCGGCGCAGACGCTGCGTCGCGCATCTTCTACAACCGCGTGAAGGGCGAGGTCGAGCAGGCGCTGGCGGGTGTCGGGTTCGCGTCGCTCACGTATGTGCGGCCGGGCCTGATCGGCGGCAGCCGCGACGAATTCAGGTTGGGCGAGCGGCTGTTCGTGTTCGCGTTGAACGCCGCCGGGCCGGTGCTGCCGGCGAAGTGGCGCGTGAATCCGGCGTCGCGGATCGCGCGTGCGCTGGTCGATGCCGCGATCGATGCGCGGCCGGGTGTGCACGTGATCGCATCGGACCGGCTCGTCTGACGCGGCACGGGCAGGGGGCCGGTCCGGCTATCCGCCTGCGCGCCCGTCAAGCTCGCCGAACTGTTCGGCGAGCGCAGCGGTGAACGCATCCAGCGCTTCGCTGCCGTCGCAGTTCCTCGGCGTCGCGAGCTGGAATTCGACCGTATGGCTCAGCTTGCTGGCGAGCAGCCGGCGCATCTTTCCGGCGGCGACCCACGGCGCCGCGACGTGGTCGGGCAGGAAGCCGACATGCGCGCCGGACAGGATGAAGATCACGTCGGCGTCGACGTTTTCCGAGAACGCGGTCGGCTGCGCGTTGCGCAGCGCCGCCCCCGACGTGTTCGTCTTGTAGAGCCGCGCGACGTTGCTCGTGCGCGCGATGTCGTTGGCCGAGAGGGTCTTCTTTGCAAACAGCGGATGGCGCGCGCCGCAATGCAGCGACTGGTGCTCGACGAACAGCGGCGCGTAGTGCAGGCCGGCCTGGTGGCCCGAGAAATAGCCGATCGCAAGCTGCAGTTCGCCTTTGAGCAGCCGGCGCTCCAGCTCGTCGGGCGGCACGGCGATCATCTCGAGCAGGACGTCCGGGGCTTGCTCGCGAAAGCGGCCGACGGCCGCCGCGATCGATTCGACGACGTCGGGCGCGAGCCGCTCGGACAGGCCGATGCGCAACTCGCCGAGCATCGTGTCCGATACGTGTTGCGTATCGCGCGTGAACACGTCCATCGCCTGCAGCAGCCGGCGGGTCGACTGCAGCACGCGTTCGCCCTTCGGCGTCAGCCGGAAGCCGCTTTTGCCGCGATCGCACAGCCGGAACCCGAGCCGGGTCTCGAGCTTGGCCATCTGCGTACTGATGGTGGACGGCGCCATCCCGAGCGTGCCTTGCGCCGCGCTGAAGCCGCCGCTCTCGACGATCGTCAGGAAGAGCCGCAGCAATTGCAAATCCATGTCTCGGAGTCGGGTCAGCATGGCGATACATCGCGTTTCGTGAAGTCGGCTTATGTTAGTTCATATTTTTCGTTGGATGCCGCACCGGCAGAATCGGGTACGAGGTCGCCAGCCGCGCGGCCGTGTCCCCCTTCAGACAGGATTCCGACGATGAGCCAGAACGATTTCGCGTTCACGCGCGACAGCCTCTACGGCACGCAGGCCGAACCGACCTTCGCGGGCGCGACGAGCTTCATGCGCCGGCGCTTCAGCCGCGATCTCGACGGCGTCGACCTCGCGATCACCGGCGTGCCGTTCGATTCCGCTGCGTCGCACCGGCCCGGCACGCGTTTCGGCCCGCGCGGGCTGCGGATCGCATCGACGGGCATCGCCTGGGAGCGCCCGTGGCCGTGGTCGTTCGATCCGTTCGACGTGCTGGCTGCGGTCGATTACGGCGATTGCGCATTCGATCTCGGGCAGCCCGAATCGGTGCCGGGCGCGATCGAGCGGCATGCCGATGCGATCCTCGCGCGCGGCTGCGCGATGCTGACGCTCGGTGGCGATCACTTCATCACGTATCCGCTGCTGAAGGCACATGCGAAGGTGCACGGACCGCTGTCGCTCGTGCATTTCGACGCGCATACCGACACGTGGCCCGATCGCGACGTGAAGCGCATCGACCACGGGACGATGTTCTATCACGCGGCGCGGGAAGGGTGGGTCGTGCCCGGACGGTCGGCGCAGATCGGCATCCGGACGACCAACGACGAGCCGATGGGATTCGACATCCAGGATGCGCGCCGTGTGCACGCGTCGACGCCGGCCGCGGTCGCCGCACGGATTCGCGAGCGCGTCGGCGATCATCCGGTGTACCTGACGTTCGACATCGACTGTCTCGATCCGGCGTTCGCGCCGGGCACCGGTACGCCGGTGTCGGGCGGCCTGTCGAGCCATCAGGCGTTCGAGATCCTGCGCCACCTCGACGGCATCAACCTGGTCGGCATGGACGTGGTCGAAGTGTCGCCGCCGTATGATCATGCGGAAATCACATCGCTGGCCGGCGCGACGATCGCACTCGAACTGATCTGCCTGTATGCATCGCGCCGGCGGCAAACCCGGGAAGCTTCGATCGATGGATGACCTCATCTGGCGCAAGGCCGTGCCTGGCGACGCGGCCGCGTGCATCGCACTGCGCGGGCGGACGCGCGAGAACGCGTTCACGGAAGCGCAGTTGCGCGATCTCGGCATCACCGTCGAAAGCTGGGACGCCGGAATCCGCGACGGCCTGTTTTCAGGCCATGTCTGCCGGGCGAACGGGCGCATGGTCGGCTACTGCTTCGGCGATACCGGTTCGGGCGAGATCGTCGTGCTCGCGATGCTGCCTGCTTACGAAGGGGCGGGAATCGGCAAGCGGCTGCTGAGGAGCGTGATCGACGATTTCGCGGCGAACGGCTTCACGTCGCTGTTTCTCGGTTGCTCGACCGATCCTGCGTCGCGCTCGTACGGGTTCTACAGGCATCTCGGCTGGATCCCGACCGGGCAGCTGGACGAGGCCGGCGATGAAATCCTCACGCTCCAGGTCGAGCCGCGCGCCTGACCGCATGCGTTGTCCGGATCGCGGCGCTTCACGCGATCCGTAAAACTGTTTCGTCATACAAAGCGATAGATCGATGGCGGCGTGCCCGCTGATCTACGATGGAAACATTGCTTCCATCGTCAGCCGAGCCGTGTGCACTCACTACCGCGCCCCCGGCGAAGACCCGGGCATCAGTGAACTGAAGATCGGCATCGGCGATCTGTATCGCCGCGACCCGTGGGCACCCGACGTGTATCCCGACTACGCGGCGCCGGTCGCATGCGCCGAAGGCGACAGCCTGGCGGTCGTGGGGGCCGTGTTCGGCTTCTGGCCGAAATTCATGCAACCCGAGCGGCTCGACGAGCACGGCCGGAAGAAAAAGAAGCTCGATACGGTGAACGCGCGCGTGGAAACGGTCGGCTCGTCGCGGCTCTACGGCAATGCCTGGCGCAACGGCCAGCGCTGCCTGATTCCGGTGTGCTGGATCTGCGAGCCGTGCTACGAGACCGGCCGCAACGTGTGGCACCGGATCGGTGTCGACGGCTGGCAGCCGTATTGCGTTGCCGGTATCTGGCGCCGCTACGAAGACAGCGACGGGCGCGTATGCATCGGCATGACGATGCTCACGGTGAACGCCGACGATCACCCGCTGTTTGCGCGGATGCATCGGCCCGGCGACGAGAAGCGGGGCGTCGTGATCCTGCGTAGCGACGATTACGACGAATGGCTGCACGTGCGCGACATCGAGGCCGCACGGCGCATGCTGACCCTGTTCCCCGCCGGCGACATGACGGCGGCGCCCGATCAGGCACCGCCGGCCGGCACCTGACCTTTCATTTTTCCGACGTCCGGCCGGCGGTAAAACGACCGGACATGTCGCGATTATTCGGACAATTTCGAAAGTCGATCGATACCGGGTAATCACCGATATCTCGCAAGTTGTATATACAAGATCATCCGCTGGCAATGTCGGCACACGTCGTGCCGCTTGCGCGCCAGCGTGCAGACCGTGCGTGCGTGGCGCATGCCGGCGATCCACGGCGCCCCGCACCCGCAGAGCCGAAAGGGCGGCTCGCAGCATCCTGTCCCGTTCAAACCATGTGTGGTCCTGAGTATTTTGGAGATTGACTCGTGTCAACGAATTCCAGTGGAAAAGCCGGCGGACTGATCGAGGTACGCTCGATCGACTTCATTCCCGATGCCGAGCGTCACGGCGGCCTGCTGAGCCAGTTCACGCTGTGGCTGTCGGCGAACATGCAGATCACGGCCATCGTCACGGGCGCGCTCGCGGTCGTGCTCGGCGGCGACGTGTTCTGGTCGCTGGTCGCGCTGCTGCTCGGCCAGCTCGTCGGCGGTGCAGTGATGGCGCTGCACGGTGCGCAGGGGCCGCAGCTCGGGCTGCCGCAGATGATCTCGAGCCGCGTGCAGTTCGGCGTGTACGGCGCGATGATCCCGATCGTGCTCGTGTGCCTGATGTACATCGGCTTCTCCGCCAGCGGATCGGTGCTGGCCGGGCAGGCCGTCGCGCAGCTGCTGCACGTCGACGACGCAGCCGGCATCCTGCTGTTCGCGGCCGTGATCGTCGTGCTGACCGTGTTCGGCTACCGCGCGATCCACTTCGTCGGCCGGATCGCGAGCGTGGTCGGCATTGTCGCGTTCGTCTACATGTTCACGCAGCTGTTCGCGAACCACGACGTCGGCGCGCTGCTCGCCAACCGCCATTTCTCGCTCGCGAGCTTCCTGCTGTCGATGTCGCTGTCCGCGTCGTGGCAGATCGCGTTCGGCCCGTACGTCGCCGACTATTCGCGCTATCTGCCGGAGAATGTCGGCGTCGCGTCGACGTTCTGGGCGACCTATCTCGGCTGCACGATCGGCTCGACGCTCGCGTTCATCTTCGGCGCGGTCGCGGTGCTCGCGGTGCCGGCCGGCGCGGATACGATGGACGCGGTCAAGCAGGCGACGGGCCCGCTCGGGCCGCTGATGCTCGTGCTGTTCCTGCTGAGCGTGATCAGCCACAACGCGCTGAACCTGTACGGCGCGGTGCTCGCGGTGATCACGTCGGTGCAGACGTTCGCGTACAAGTGGATTCCGACCGCGAAGGCGCGCGCGGTGGTGTCGGTCGTGATCTTCGTCGCGTGCTGCTACGCGGCGATCGGCGCATCGACCAACTTCATCGGCAACCTCGTGGATCTCGTGCTCGCGCTGCTCGTCGTGCTGGTGCCGTGGACGGCGATCAACCTGATCGACTTCTACGTGATCCACAAGGGCAAGTACGACATCCAGTCGATCTTCATGGCGGACGGCGGGATCTACGGCCGCTTCAATCCGCAGGCGCTGCTCGCGTATGCGATCGGCATCCTCGTGCAGATTCCGTTCATGAACACGCCGATGTATGCGGGTCCGATTCCCGCGCATCTGGGCGGCGCGGATCTGTCGTGGGTCGTGGGATTGCTGCTGACGTCACCGCTGTACTACTGGCTCGCGACGCGCGACAGTGCGTATCGGCGCCGGCAGGGCGGTGCGCATCTGCCGCCGACGGCAGTGCGTTGAGAGAAAGGAGGGCCGCCGCCTGGGTTGTGGCGCAGCGGCGGCCGATGGCAGGAGCGGGCAGGCGCGCGGCGGACGCCATGCCGCGCGCCTGCCCGTCCGTCAGACGACCGCCGAGCGCGCGACGCGCACCGGCACCGACTTGTACGACGGCGTGCCGCTTTCCTTGTCGATGTAGTCGAGCGGCACGAGCACGTTCGCTTCCGGATAGTAAGCACCGACCGATCCCGGCGCGATGTCGTACTCGATCGCGGTGATCTTCTCGAGGCGCAGCGTGCGGCCCGACGCGGTGATCGTCTCGATGTCGACGAGGTCGCCGTGTTCGAGCCCGTACTTCGCGAGGTCGGCCGTGTTCATGAACAGCACGTCACGCCGCCCGAACACGCCGCGATAGCGGTCGTCGAGCCCGTAGATCGTCGTGTTGTACTGGTCATGGCTGCGCAGCGTGATCAGGCGCAGCACCTGCTCGGCGCCGAGCACGTCCGCATCTTCCTTCACGCCCTTGTAGACCGAGAACATCGCCTTGCCGGTCGCCGTCGGCCACACGCGCTCGGTGGGCGGCAGCGGCAGCCGGAAGCCGCCCGGCGTGCGGATGCGGTCGTTGAACGCCTCGAAGCCGGACACCGTGCGGTCGATCAGGTCACGGATGCGGTCATAGTCGGCGATCAGGTCGAGCCATGCGACCTTGCTGTTCGGCAGCGTCGCATGCGCGATCCCCGCGACGATCGCGGGCTCCGAGCGCAACTGGTCGGACGCCGGCTTGAGCTTGCCGGCCGACGCATGGACCATCGACATCGAATCCTCAACGGTGATCGACTGGCGGCCGGTTGCCTGCATGTCGAGTTCGGTGCGGCCGAGCACCGGCAGGATGAAGGTTTCCTTGCCGACCAGCAGGTGCGAACGGTTCAGCTTCGTGCCGAGATGCACGCTCAGGTCGAGCTTCGCCATTGCCGGGAACGACAGTTCCGGATCGGGCAGCGCGACCGCGAAGTTGCCGCCGAGGCACAGCAGCGCTTTCGCGGTGCCGTCGATCATGGCCTGCATCGCCTGCACGGCGTCGTGCCCGTGATGGGCGGGCGGCGTGAAGCCGCACACGTCCTCGATCTTCTTCAGGAACTCGGCCGACGGCTTCTCGGTGATGCCGACCGTGCGGTTGCCCTGCACGTTCGAGTGGCCGCGCACCGGGCACAGGCCGGCGCCGGGGCGGCCGATGTTGCCGCGCATCAGCATCAGGTTGGTCAGCATCTGCACGGTCGCGACCGAATGCTTGTGCTGCGTGATGCCCATGCCCCAGGTCGCGATCACGCGTTCGCTGCGCGCATAGAGTTGCGCGAGGCTGTCGATCTGCTCGTACGGCACGCCGCTCTCGGCGGTCAGCGCGGACCAGCTTTCCGCGCGCAGGTCGTCGGCGAATGCATCGAAACCGGCCGTGTGTTCGCCGATGAACGCGGTGTCGAGCACGCGCGGCGCACCGGCGGCGCGCGCGGCGTCGTCGAGTTCCAGCACGCGCTTCGCCATTCCCTTGATCAGCGCGAAATCGCCGCCGATCGTCGGCTGGATGAAGGTCGACGCGATCTTGGTGCCCGACATCGTCAGCATCTCGATGGGGCTTTGCGGATCGGCGAAGCGTTCGAGGCCGCGTTCCTTCAGCGGGTTGATCGACACGATCGTCGCGCCGCGCTTCGCGCATTCACGCAGTTCGCCCATCATCCGCGGGTGGTTGGTCGCGGGGTTCTGGCCGAAGATCAGCAGCGTGTCCGCATGCTCGAAATCGTCGAGCGTGACGGTGCCCTTGCCGACGCCGACCGAGGCCGGCAGCCCGCGGCTCGTCGCCTCGTGGCACATGTTCGAGCAGTCGGGGAAGTTGTTCGTGCCGTACAGCCGCACCAGCAGCTGGTACAGGAACGCCGCCTCGTTGCTCGCGCGGCCGGACGTGTAGAACGCCGCCTGGTTCGGGTCGGGCAGCGCGCGCAGGTGGCGCGCGATCAACTCGAACGCATCGTCCCACGCGATCGGCACGTAGCGGTCGGTCTGCGCGTCGTACGCCATCGGGTCGGTGAGCCGTCCGTGCTGTTCGAGTTCGAAGTCAGATTGTTCGAGCAGCTCGGTGACCGTATGCGCGGCGAAGAAGTCGGGCGTCACGCGCTTGCTCGTCGCTTCGGCGGCCACGGCCTTCACGCCGTTCTCGCAGAATTCGAACGTCGACGCGTGCTGGCGGTCGGGCCACGCGCAGCCCGGGCAGTCGAAGCCGTCCGGCTGGTTCTGGCGCAGCAGCGTACGGTAGTTGCCGCCGGCGACCTTTTCCTTGATCAGGTTGATCGTGACGGCTTTCAGCGCGCCCCAGCCGGCGGCCGGGTGGGTGTACGGTTCGATGCGCGCGGTGGCGGATTTCTTTTTCATGATGCAGCGGGTGTCGGGGTCGATGGCTGCAGAGTACGCGCGGCACCCGTCCGGCTGTGTGTACACCTGTTCACTTCAAAAAAGAGTACAGTTGCGGCCATTCATACAGTGCGGATCGCAACTGTGTTGTTGAAGGGAAGTTGAAAGGGAGGCGCGTGAAGCGTTACGAACAACTGGCCGACGATCTCCAGGCGCAGATCGAGCGTGGCGTGTACCGGCCGGGCGAGCGGATTCCGTCGGTGCGGCAGGCGAGCCGGCAGCAGCAGCTGAGCGTGACGACCGTGCTGCGCGCGTATCTCGTGCTGGAAAGCCGCGGGCTGATCGAGAGCCGGCCGCAATCGGGCTATTTCGTGCGGGCCCGCGCGGCGGCGCCGGCCGAGGCCGAGCTGCACACGTCGGCGCCGACGGCCGAGCCATCGGCGGTGGACGTGAGCCGGCTCGTGCTGTCGACGCTGCGCTCGATCGCGCGCGACGACGCGGTGCCGCTCGGCTCGCCTTATCCCGACGCATCACAGTTTCCGGTGCAGCGCCTTGCGCGCTATGCGCAGGCGATCGGGCGCCGCCGCACGCGCTGGGGCGTGATCGACGATCTGCCGCCCGGCAACCAGGAACTGATCCGCCAGATTGCGCGGCGCTACGCGGAACGCGGGATCCCGGTCGAGCCGGGCGAGATCGTGATGACGATCGGCGCGACCGAGGCGATCAACCTGTGCCTGCAGGCCGTCGCGAAGCCGGGCGACACGATTGCCGTCGAATCGCCGACGTTCTACGCGATGCTGCACGCGATCGAGCGGATGGGCATGCGTGCGCTGGAAGTCGCGACGCACCCGGGCGACGGCATCGATCTCGACGCGCTCGAGCGGGTTCTCGAACGCGAGCGCATCGCCGCGTGCATGGTGATGCCGAATTTCCAGAATCCGCTCGGCTTCCAGATGCCCGATGCGCGCAAGCGCGCACTCGTCGAACTGCTCGCGAAGCATGGCGTGCCGGCGATCGAGAGCGACGTTTATCACGAGCTGCATTTCGGCGACACGACGCCGAGCGCGCTGAAGTCGTTCGATCGCGACGGGCTCGTGCTGCATTGCGCGTCGTTCACGAAGAGCCTGTCGCCGCGCTACCGGATCGGCTGGGCGATGCCGGGCCGCTACCGCGACCAGGTCGAGAAACTGAAATTCCTGAATACGCTCGCGACGCCCGCGATCGAGCAACTGGCGATCGCCGAGTACCTGAAATATGACGGCTACGATTTCCACCTGCGGCGCATGCGCAAGCAGTACGCGCAGCAGGCGAGCCTGATGAGCGCGATGGTGCGGCGCTTCTTCCCGGAAGGCACGCGGCTGTCGCAGCCGCAGGGCGGATACGTGCTGTGGGTCGAGCTGCCGCCGCAGGTCGACGCGATGAAGCTGTACACGCTCGCGCTCGCGCAGCGGATCACGGTCGGGCCCGGCCACATGTTCTCGGCGGGCACTGATTACCGGCATTTCATCCGGCTCAACTACAGTTATCCGTGGTCGCGTCAGATCGAGGACGCATTGAAGGTGCTCGGGCGGCTCGCGTCGGAGTGCGCGGCGCGGTGAGTGTTGCCGCGAGGGGCAGCGGGCAGCGGCCGGTGACCGGCCGCCACGTCGCGCATCAACCCGCTTGCGGCGCCTGCAACCCGGCTTGCCCGGCGACGGCCATCTGCCGCATGTCGAAGCCCGACGGGTGTTGATACACGCGCAGCCCGAACTCCGGCAGCACCGCTATCAGGTGGTCGAACAGGTCGGCCTGGATGGTCTCGTAGTCGACCCACGTCGTCGTATCGGTGAAGCAGTACAGTTCGAGCGGAATGCCTTCGGCCGTGAGCGGCAGTTGCCGCGCCATGCAGGTCATGTCGCGCCGGATGCGCGGATGGCCCTTCAGGTAGTTCGCGACATACGCGCGGAACGTGCCGAGATTGGTCAGCTGGCGGCGGTTCGCCGGGCAGTCGCCGGCCGCGCCGAGCGTGCCGTTCCATTGCTCGATCGCGTCGACCTTGTCCTCGAGATAGTCCTTCAGCAGCGTCAGGCGTTCGAGCCGTTCGATTTCGTCATTCGACAGAAAGCGCACGCTCGTCGCGTCGACGAACAGCGCGCGCTTGATGCGGCGGCCGCCCGCTTCGGTCATCCCGCGCCAGTTCTGGTAGCTCTCGGTGATCAGCTTCCACGTCGGCACCGTGATGATCGTGTGATCGAAGTTCGCGACCTTGACGGTGTTCAGCGTGATGTCGATGACGGTGCCGTCCGCACCGGCCGACGGCATCGTGATCCAGTCGCCGATCCGCAGCATGTCGTTCGACGACAGTTGCACGCCGGCGACGAGGCCCAGCAGCGTGTCCTTGAAGATCAGCATCAGCACCGCGGACATCGCGCCGATGCCGGACAGCAGCAGGCCGATCTGCTTGCCGGTCGCGTCGCCGATCACGACGAGCGCCGCCGTGATGAACATCACGAGCTTGACGAGCTGCATCGCGCCTTTCAGCGACAGGCGCGGCTGGTCGCGCTGATAGGTGCGGTGCGCGTGTTCCAGCGCCGACAGCGTCGCGCTGATCGTCATCGTCACGAGGAAAACGATCAGCGCGAACAGCACCTTGTCGGTGGCCTGGGCGGCGGTGTCGGGAATGCCCGGCACCGTACCGAGCCCGAGCTTGATCACGACGAACGGGACGATGCGGTTCAGCCATTTGAATGCGCCGAACTCGAACAGCGCGTCGTCGACGCGCGTGGCGGACAGCCGCGCAAGGCGTGCAACCACGCGAAACAGCAGGAAGTGGACGACGACGGTTATCGCACCGGCGGCGGCGAGCAGAATGAGGATGCCGACGAGCGGCGCAAACCAGGATTCGTTCAGGGTCATAGGGGCAGACAGGGGCCTTCTTGTGCGTTGAATCGGCACCGCGACGCGGCGCGCGCCCGGTGAAGGGCACATGAAAGGGACCGTGATTGT
>STHB01030159.1:0-10730 GCA_018908115.1 Anopheles rivulorum
TCGCTTTGCCCGATCCGATCGGTTAAATGCAAAAAGCAGGTCACCAGGCAGGAGTAGAGTTTCGGTGTGAAATATTAGTTTTCCATCAGCTTCTGAAACGTTGTCTGCCCGCATAGAGTTTGCTAGGGGGCAAGGATCGATTTGGTGATGATGGTTGTTTCGGATGGACTTTCACAAACACAATCGAACCGACAACTTTCCAACAACATCGTTCGCATTGCTGTTTAACCTACGCTAATGTTATCCATTCCCATACCAGTGGGGAGTGTAACTTTCTGGCCAACTTTTTTATGGAAAACGGAGCCAGTAGGATCATGAGGGAGGGGAGGAAGGGGGTAGGAGTGTGTTCCCGACGACGCCACGCCATCTAGCCATCCTTATTCACCTTATCTTCCCTTATCGTTGCTTTTCTTTGCCCAAAACTTACCCTTATGTTGGCTTCGACGAAAGATGCACAGGGTGGCGATGTCTTGTGCTTTTATTCCTCCTTGTTGTTGTTTTTTTTTTTCTTTATGCTTCTGCCTTTTATGCTTCAAACTTCAACCAGCCAATTTCCCCTGGCGGTGCTAAATAAAAGAGAAGGAAGGAAAATTGAAATTATGATAAATTCATTTAAGCGATCTCCATTCTTCTTCCATTGTGCTGAAATTGATGGATGAGAGTCGAGGCCAAATTTATGACTTCCGGATTAGTCGGTGGCTGGTGGCTTCACCATCTTTTACACACACAAACACACACACACACATACAAAACACGTCAGAGTAGCAGTGAGGCTACGGGATGGTGTGGGAATTGGGCATGGCTGCGATACATGGCAAAAAGGGCGAACATCGCTGGGAACGCTTTTCGCTCAGCTTCCCATGCGTCAAATGTACGGTTCATTCGATCAATGGTGAAATTAAATTTAGTCAGCAGTCACGCCAATTCACCAAGGTGGCACCCGCCCGTGCCAAGACACAGCCAACTCCTCCCCAGGAGAATGGAGAATGCCAGGCGGACGTGGAGTTTTCGTTATTTCTCTCTTTTTTCTTGCCATACCATCGCACCTGCTAACAACTGTTGTGAACAATCGTTCACCTTTTGGAGAATGAAAACCCCAAAGCTCGCCGAAAGATACAACGTTTCTCAGTGACAAAGAAACCACAATACGGCTCGCTATGTGATGGCTATGACATACGCCCAAGAATACGGGTCGATGGATCAGGGTGAAACAGGGCGAACAGCCACAAATGTGTAGCATTCGCGTTGCTTTGCCGCCTGTGTTTTGTCACTCGTTTGTTGTTTTCATTTGTGTTTTGTGCTATTTCTACCTATTTCATGCAACCGGCACGGTGTGTGATGTTGTTCTTTTTTTTTGTATTTTTCGGGTTTTGGTGCATCGAAAAATGTTGCGTGTGATTTTTGAAACTTGCAGCTATCGTTCCGGCCTTCCAACCGAAAAACCAATAAACAAATTGCTTTCATCCGGAAAATTTCCAAATTTGTTCTCGGCAAAACTCGGCAGGAAAAGGGTGTGAACAGGTGGTGGAAGGGTTCAAAAATGTCGATGCGGAACCCGGGGAAGGGGATGAAAATTTTCCCAATAAAAATAGCACACTTCAAACATTTACACGCATGAGCCTGAAAGATTAAAAATTGACAAGCGCAGCATGGTAGAAAGCACGCAGCACCACAATGCTGTTGCTGTTTGTTGCTAAAAAGCACCACCCGTTTCGTTTTTGTGCGCGTGAAAGCTTTCACACCGCCAAACATTTACTTTGATGGTGAAATTAAATTTTCCACCCAAGTTTAACGATAAAATGCTCGTGCTCGTTGATGAATTTTGCCTTCGGATTTTTCTTTTTTTTTTGTTGCTCCTTTTCCCTGTTTTTTTCATACATTATTATTATGTTTGGCAAAGCATAAAGCATAATCGACCGTAAAATATGTTTTGATGCAACAAATCGAAACGATTGTGCAAAAGGCACACTCAACCTGCTTCTGGCGTGTTGCACACACACACACACACACGTGCACGATCGAGCAGAAGTTGTTTGCTCGATACTTGATCGGCACTTATTCGACACTTGCTTACCAACCGCGCGAACCATCCCCGTAGAAGCGTACCAGCCATGTGCAAATATGCTTTTGCATAAAGTCTATTTGGCCAGCATGCCGAACTGAGCGGGGGAACACCAAAAAGAATGCTCCTCCAAACACGGCATGAATACGAAACGGGGCAGTGCATAACCAATGCAGGGGGGGTTTTTTCTTCCCCCCCAACTGCAACTTTATCACTAACGTAAAGCAGGAAGAAAATGAAAAATAGCATTGCATTCCATTTTTCCCAGCATACACAAACTCGGAAGGGTTCGATCGCAACGGAATGGCATAACAGGAAGCGTCGATATTCGTGTCATACTGCTCAAGTATCTGCTTGCCGAGTGAAGATGGTGCCTATTTTTCACGCGCAAACGGTCGTAAAATTGGCTACAGATGGAAAATGGTAGGAAGTAAATCTGGACCAAGTTTTCATCCCGCTCACCGGAAACGGCATGAAAACCTATGTGGTACGTTCATAGGTTATTTTTTTTTTTCGATCCAATCCGATCCTTCCGATAAGGACCGGTTTCGCAATAGACCAACAATAAACCGATCACCAAACTGCGGTACACACAGCCGTAGCCGAAGTTCCGTACGTAAAGAAGGCAAAAGCGAAGCTTTTCCAACAATGTCGAGGATGGGAAAACCCCCTTTGGAAAAACGGTTGGAGAAGACCGTCGGAGTCGGGGAAAAACTATTCCCAAAAGGATTGTGTGACGAGCGAAATGGCAAACAGAGGGATCCCATAATCCTACACCTACACCCGAGCGAGCATCGTCATTTTAGTGGTTGGCTGCTCGAGGCCTGCCCGTGCCCCGGCACATACTGTGTAGTGGAAGTAGTTATTATTGATTGCGGAAAAGTTATTGCCACCGGTTAAACGACTGACGGAACGGTTTCGGTTTCGGTCACGATTCATCGTACCTCGGAACAATCGATTGGCAGCGTTTGCCTGGTGGCGATGTCTTGGCAAGTCGTTGCCAACCGGTAGGTAAAGCCTACCCAGGCAGCGTGAAGCACAGGGTCGTATAAAGCTCGTAAATAAATATCGTCAATAGAGCGTTCGTCGCCGCAACGATTCAGTGACTCCCGGGTTTTTTTGGGAGTCAATCGGGTTCGGTTGCGTTACCGGTTGGGCCGGGAGCGTGGGAGATGATGGGAAAATCGATGTATCAAATCATCATCGTTGCCTTTCTTATCATAAGCTCGAACGTTCGAAGGTGGTGCTCGAACGTGAGCTGCCGCCAGCAGAAACGCGACCAAGATCAATCAATCGATAGATGGTCGGTGTGTTTTTTTCTCTTTATCGCGAGTTCTATTTTGGTTGAGATATTATATAAAAAAGAAACTTTCACTCGATGGTGACTTTAGGCCGACGAGTAAGGAAGAACTACCTTCTAGGCCTCCCGGAACGGTAAAGCTTGGTCCCCCTTTTGCAGTGTGTTTTCTCAATATTACCCACATTAATCGCACCGACAGGATACGATACGAAGCTCACCCCTGAAAGGTAGGCAATTCGCATCGTCAACCGTACACAGTGTCGGCGAAGCGGAAAAGCGAAAAACTCCACTTTATTTTTTTTTTGCTCTCCCCCACCCGGCGTGCGCACACCAGGTGATAAATGGGGAGGAATTAAAGGCTCGGCTCGATCACGGCACGGCAAAGTCACAGGTGTCGGACGTCCCGTGTTCCGTGGGCGTGAAAGTTTGGTGCACTTGACATTTTACTTTTTGATGGGCCCCTTCGTTTGGGGATAGGGATACGTCCCGGGAAGGAGATGCGGTGACAGGCGAATATTCAAAAGTAGCCCAGCTCGGCCCGGCCCGGAATGTGTTTTCAGCGCCGGCATTAACAGGTTTTTTACCGGTCGTCTCGGACGGTATCGAGCACCTGGTGACCGATGCCGGAAAGGGCTTCCTGCTGGGTTTTGCTTTCCCGCATGGAAATGACAGTCCATTTTCCCACGCCTGGGGAGGGGAAAATGAAAAGCTTACGGTTAAGCTTGTGATCGTGTGACTATCATCTTAAAAAAAACGGTGGGTTGAAAGTATCAGAAATTGGGTTACAACTTTGATCCGTGTAATTAATGCGATTGGAAACGGGAAAGTGCTATGATTTTACAAACAAGTTTTAATTAATGTTGATGATGATGATCAGTATTGGATGCTCACATGGATAGTAAAAATGCAAACTTTATGGAAGTATTGTTTTTACTTAAAAGTTATAATGACACTATAAATGCTCTTTTCCAATCGTAAATCAATGTAATTTAATATATGTGTGTCGTGCTACGAGCCGCATCTATAAATAAAATAAAAGAATACAAATTCAACGTCAAATATATCTATCTTTCGCTAACCAGACAGCCGAAAAATAAAAATTGAATAAAATTTCTCCTTGAGTTATGCAAAGCATACAAATATCCCCGTACGTACAACAGATTGCATACTTTAAGGCTCAAAACTTATGTTACTGCATTTCTCAGGACGCTATGAATGCCACACAAGACAAACAAATTCTTCCCATGAACTTAATCCTTCCAGAATCAGTTCGAACACGAAATGCCATTCATTTTAAACAACTCTCCACCGCTGCTGATGCACAAATTACTCTAAACGTTCATTCTCAACATTCAACCCATTTCTACGCCATTCAACGAGAGATGATTAAATTTAGCACGATGCAACGATGCATAAGGATCGCCCGGCCATAAGCTTGCTTTAAACATGATGATTATAATTGTTATTACAATACCGCGTTTTACTCCCTGCGGGGCACAAAAAACCCCACGGCCAAAGGGAATTGTTCTTCCGCACGGTTCGTTTGGTTTTTGTTCGCATTTCACCCTTCACTTGCTGCGGACATATTTTCCACCTCGGGCTTTGTTCCTTGTTGCCAGCCGCACCAAAACAACAGAGAGCGAGAGAGAGATAAAAAAACGCTCCGGTCTCGTGAGGACTTTGTTGAATTAAGATCTGTTGTTTTTGCTCTATTCATTTTTACTTCCCATTTCTTTTTCATCTTAACAACTTCTCCCAGCAGACTGTGCTGGAACTATATAAGATCCAATTTCCCACGGTACTATTCCTGCGTTTGATTTCCACGAACGCGATGAACGCGACCGGAACACCGTGTTGTGAACGGTTTTCGAGATGGTTGCATTTCCTTCCATCATGTATTTTACTATCGCTGTGCGATGAAGCTGATCGCAGTGATGTTGACGGACGCGCCAGTGTCGCGGTTGGCTATAGAAATAGCATCATCCACCGGCAGGCCAGAAATCCGGCCAGCTCAACGGATTTGTATGCATGAGCGGTTGAGATCACCTAGCGAAGGATAATTTATGATCCCATGCCTTTGAGCATCCGGGGCCCGGTCAGCATGAATTGTGATGGCAAAAGTATTGCCAGTGGCACCGGCATAGGAGTGAGAAAAACAAAAAGCATTACGGTGTGATTCACAGCAAGGGTATGTGCAGTGCAAAAAACAGCACAAAGCCCAAAAAAAAAGAAAGAAACGCCCATGGAATGGAGTGCGAACAAACAACCGAAGGACGCGTGCGTTTCCTACTTCTCACCCTCCGGTTACGTTCGTCCGTAAGGATGTGATAAATGACGGAAGCTTTGTTTACATCTGATCCTAAGCCGCGAGAATTGTCTCTTTGCGTGCTATCGCCGATGCTCGCCGATGAATATGGGCCCACATCACAAAAGGAAGACGTTTCTTATCGTTCCGATAAGGCTTTTATGTGAAGTCAGTGTGCCCCGGAGGAAGTGTCCAGGGGTAAGGTGGAGGAGAGTGGGGAAGTGTTCGCGACCGACACTTGAACACACGAGAGCTGTGAAGATTGTGTATGTGTCGGGGTTTGGCTGTATATTCCTTACTTTCAATAGGGCTACCCGTCCACATTAAAGGTTTGAATCAGAAGACGGATGGCTTTAGTAAGGATGGGAACAAAACAGCGATAGGAGATTGTTTGTGATGCAATCATGTGATATAGCAAGTTTAGGAGCGAATTGTTAGCGCCGTTCATAAAAGAATATTAGATGGAAACGATAGAAGCAACTTCAAGTGCTTCAGATGTGAGAAACAATGAACGGCTTTGATGAAAGTCGACATAGTCGACATTAGAATTTTAGTGCGGCCGTCCACATAATTGGAACGCATGATACTTTTTTAACTGTTTTCTGGCTTGGTTTTTAAACACTTATATTATAAAAATGGTTTATTGTGAACGAATTATTTTACTTAACTATTTATAGATAAAATTCTAAATAAAAATATGCTCGTTATTATTCGTTTAAACCCACCGTAAAAAATCTTGTCCTTGTTCCGTTCGTATTCTAACGAAATAAATCTTATTCATGTCTTCAATTCCCAGAAGACAAACCGACTTTAAACAAATAAACAAAACGACCAAAACAAAACGGAAAAATATTCTAACCTTCGCAAGAACTGTCTCTCGAGTGTCGTCTGACCTTCAAAATATCATGGTTATTACAGCTATCATTTTGCTCACTTTTCCAAATTCATTCCACTCCTTGTGCCATGGGAATGGTATTCGACAAACTATACCTTCAAGAAAAAAAAGGAAAACTAAAACAAATCTTTTTCTTGTCTTAAATACGTGGAAAGCGGCAGCAAGCACAGCAGCTCCAGTGAAAAAATAAAATCCTCACTAACATTATCAACAACCTGGGAACATTTCTTGGCATCAGGATTGAGTCCGCAAAATGAAAAGTCCGCAGTTGAAATCACAATTTCCATCCCAACCCTGTCCTTCCTACCCCTGTGCTGCCACCCCAGGTAGGTGGTGGAGGAGGACACGTTGGAGGAAGAAGTAAAAAAATGCTCCCAAGCACGGTGTAGCAGCATTCCAACTACTTTGGCAGAAATTATTCCACTCGATGCGAAACTCGTACCGAAAACTCCATTGCCAACGAAAGCAAAATGACCTAATTTCCAAAATCAGCTTTCAGTCTTTTCTCTCTCTCTCTCTCTCTCTCTCTCTCTCTCTCTCTCTCTCTTTGTTTCTGTGCAACCAAGCGTGACACGTGGGCACGAAAAGCTCGAGCAGAACCACCGTCATGCCAATTCCTGAGGTGGTCATTTTTTCGGTCTCTCCATGCCCAGCCATCTCCTACCGATGTCCTTTTCGTTTTGGGGAATTTGAAAAAAAAAACAAAAAAGCACAAAAAAAGGGAGCATCCCACATTCCATCCCACTGTGAAGAAAGTAGTAAAAAAAAATCTGTCCACTCGAGGTATTGCATTTGTACGAGTGCCACGCACCGAGACACGCCGATGCACACACGTGATCGTAACGAGACACCGTCTAATGCGCCAGTCTCCGTTTTATGGTACTCATTTCGGTCGCTAGTGTTTTTTGTTTGTTTGCCGTTGTTGATCTCGTACGGCCTGGGTACATGGAGTTTGCTTAAGATTTTGTGCTTTTTTTGTGTCGTTTTATTCCATTTCTGCATTCGCAAGCGCGACACGGTGGTGTTGGAGGGAATGGGGCTAGAAGTTTGGAATATTTCGATTTGCTTCTATGGCAGGTTGGTACTGGCAAGCATAGAAGCTGGGACACAAACACAAAAAAGGGTTTAAAAAGGAACAATACTATTCCGACCGCACACTAGCTTCAACTAGAGCCAAACAATTCCCTCAATTCGTGTAAGACTGTTACCGCTACGGAACGACAGCTGAATATTGGATGAGCATTTTTTTTTTCTCGGACGTGCATCCCGGGGTTCCGTGTTGAACGGTTGGGGTATTTTCTTTTTCTTTTTTTGCATTGTTTGCTCTCTCTCATGCTGATAATGCAGTGATTTTATGACGTCTGCCCAAAAAAAAAACGCACAATCATGCCACCGATAGAACGAATCCGCTGTTCGGTAGCAAATTTTTACCAATTTTATTCCAAATCTTTCTGAAAGATGCCACCAAAAAAAAGCTCTTGTACTCCTTTATGCAAACAGAACAATTTACTGTCACAGGTCGGATGGTTGACATTGTTTCATCCTTGATCGTGTCTTTGTTTTGCCTCGAAGAAGTTCACCCGAAAATATCTACAACATTTTAAATCCTCGCTCTAATCCCCAAAACACTAATTATGTGTGTGCCCCTTAATTGGCGGGCTCCAGCATCCAGACTGGTAAACGCCCGTCTTGATAATTTGACTCGAAGCGCTAAAGCTCGCACCTGAAATGTTGCGACTCATTAAAATGTACCGACCGTGGGTTCAACCCTTTTCGCGTAGCGGCCCTGAAGCGCTGAAAGCTTAACGCGGTACAACAATCTGGCAAACGTTTTTGGGGAATAAACACAGCACCAACGACCTGATTTGTGCAAAGTCCCTAGTTCGCGGTAAAACGTATTGTACCGATCAGTGGACGGAGCTTTTAGTGACAACGAAATACGACGCAAAGGATGAAAATGGCGTGCAAAAATAAGGACACAAACTCGACCAGCTTTCAACGAACTCGAGCCAATCCACCGGGCATGTATGCAGGACTGTTGTCTTCAAACAATTTCACTGCACACAAAACGCGGTGCGAAGAAGGACAAGCATTTTTCTTTCGAATTTTTTGCTCGTTGGCGTTAGTTATTTCGTCCAGTCTAATTCCCAGCAATAATGGGAACTCGCTGC
Organism: Anopheles rivulorum; assembly: GCA_018908115.1. Lineage (NCBI taxonomy): Eukaryota > Metazoa > Arthropoda > Insecta > Diptera > Culicidae > Anopheles > Anopheles rivulorum. Next base: position 8,734 of record STHB01030159.1, read on the forward strand.
GTTGCGTCCGTTGGCGCGCTCGTGTGCGTTCGTCGATACTGTAACAGTTTTCGAGTTTCGAGGCAAGTTTGGTGTGCTAGTCTTAAGTTGTGCATAAATCTGTACCAAACTGCTGTTCCAAGCAGGCACTGTTCTGCCCAGCCTGCCATCGGCCAAACACACTGCCGATGCCGGCGGCAGTGAAGACAACGAATGCCGTCCCCGGGCCGGATTATGCTTCATTTCGTTTATATTCATTTGCGTTTTCCCTGTGCTGCATAGCGCCGTTGGCAGCCAAGCAAGCATTTTCTTTCTGTTTTTTTGTTTGGCTCGGAAGCTCCACCGGTTTTTTTTTATTCTTTCGTCTTTTCCTCTACCCGGGTGCATAAATTTTGAAATCTTTGCCAACAGTGCCAAGCTGTTATTGTTGGCCGTGCATTGTGTCTGCTGTGCCGAGACGAGTTTTGTGTCGTTTTCCCCACTGTTTCGGTTTCGATTAATGCATCCAGGCAACAGGCGGCAACAACAAGAACAAAAAATCCCCAGAAACTGTTACATAAAGCATTTCCTTACGTTTCGAGGGAAGCTTGCTTGGGCTGCATATTCTTTATCGAGTTGTTGTTGCTTTGGTGCTTGTGCTGTATGCATTATTTATTTTCCTTTTAAAGCTAACGACACGCTTACAAGAATTTAATAGAACCATAATCAAGCATGAATATTTGAAAGAGGCGGAGAATTTGATTTTTATTTTGTTTGTTCAGAGGAATGGGAGATCTTCAGAGGAATTGGAGATTAAAAAAAGAAACGTGAAGCTGGTTTAAGTTATGTTGAAATTATATGTCATAGTCTTAACATTCAATATTAATTACAACAACACAAAATTAAACCGGATTATTTAGGATTATTCTTTCGATTGCTTAAACCGGATTTTGGTCCTCAATTGTCGGTCGGACAATTCAAGAGACAACGGACTACACCACCTTTATACAGTATAACTCTACTGTAAACCTTTTTATCATTCTTGGTCTAGAGGATATGCAAATTCAGAAATTAGTTGTAAATATTTCGGCCAAAAATTTACTTCTACCGCGCTGGATTCTTGCAACGACACACCTTCATTAAAATTGGTTTAATGAAAATGTCTGAAAAGGCAGTAAGTATTCAAATAAGTGATTAAATTGATAATCATCCGAACCGAAATTAGGTGCTTTCTATTCTACGAAAAACATCATCAGTGAAATCGAAGAATGATGATTTACCTTCTGAGATTTATGGATCCATGAGCTAAAATTCTTTCCGAAACATTGATTGACGTTAATTTGGCGTTAGTGTTCTAATCCCACGAATGATAAGGTTGATATCTTCTTTCAGAATTTGAACAAAATTATCAGGATTATAATCTGAAAATTACGCATTACGCTCAGTAAATAAAAATGAAAATTGTCTCATTTTCATAGTCATTAAGCTTTTCTTCACATCTCCATAACGCATTTTATCATCCCATGACAGAAGTTGCACTGCACTCAATTGAATATTCCACATAAATCAATGAGGATGCTGAAAGTAAAATGGCATTTATAAGCAAATAAATCATTAATAAATCCATTCCATTCCATGTGTCAATTAAAAATCACGCTTGTAATATCATCATTACCATCGCATAAAGATGCAATGCTGCAATCTCATCTACTCTAGCGCAATGAGATAATACCGGCATGGTTAGCTTGATGTACCCGCACATGCTTGCGTTTAGCGTATAATTGCTGCAGGCAGGCAGGCAGTCAGGCAGGCAGCACAGTATTGAAGTTAACATACTTCAATCAACCTACCCGGTTTCCGGTAGCGGATGATCTTACGCTAGAGATCGTTCCGCAGCGGGAGCTATCGTTCTCTCTAACAGAACGCAGCGAAAGGGAAAACCCGCTCGAGCGCATCTAAATTCATTGCATTTAAATAAACAGCATTCAGGCAGGCAGCAACCGTCAGCAAATATTCATTGTTATTTCGTATCGATAGCG
>STHB01030166.1:0-39016 GCA_018908115.1 Anopheles rivulorum
GGTATGATCGAGTAGGTCGTTAAGCCAAAAAGAGAGAAAAAATAGGTCTCTCATTTCTGTCTCAGGATGATCATCAATTCGTACGCGGGAATATGATGCAATTGTTGTAAGCATCAAATGTGAATTTTATTAATTATATAATTTTATTCTAATCTCAATAGGTAACTGATCTAGGCAAACCGCGTCTTACATCGGAACTAACAGCTGAGGTTCGCATCAACGTTACGGACATTAACGATTGTGCACCCACCTTCTCAAAGAATGAATATAACGCAACGCTACTGCTTCCGACTTATACAAACGTTGCCGTGCTGCAAGTCAACGCAACCGACGAAGACAGCTCCGAGAATTCTACTCTTCGCTACGACATTATCGAGGGTAATCGAGAAGGTGTGTTCGCTATTGACGCTACAACTGGTATAATCACAACGCGCGATGTTGAAAGTGTTGGTACATCTTACCGATTAGCTGTTCGTGTCTCAGACGGCAAATTTGCCAAAGTAGCACAAGTTAACGTTAATGTAGAATCGTCAGAAAACTCCGGGCTGATTTTCCAGCGGCCAACATACGAAGGTTCAATCATGGAGAACAGCACCAAAATCAGTACCGTAGCCGTGGTGAACGTGCTGGGATCCACTTTAAACGAACACATCGAATTTAGCGTCCTCAACCCAACGGACATGTTTCAGATAGGCTTAACTTCCGGTGCGATTCAAACTACCGGTCGCAAGTTTGACCGAGAGGTGCGCGATAACTACGAGCTGATTGTGGAAGCACGCTCACAGCAACCAGACCGTGAAAAGCCACGGGTTGCGCACGTCATCGTAAACGTCACAATATTGGACATCAACGACAACTGTCCGATGTTTGTAAACCTGCCGTACTATGCTGTTGTCTCAGTAGACGATCCTCGGGGGTCGGTAATCACGAAGGTGCACGCAGTCGATCTCGATAGCTTCGAAAACGGTGAAGTTCGGTACGAGATGAAGCGTGGACATGGAGAACTGTTCAAGGTGGACCGTAAGACCGGTGAGGTAACGCTCAAGCAGACGCTCGAGGGACATAATCGCGACTACGAACTGCTTATATCAGCGTACGACGGTGGAATTACACCCTGTTCGACTGATGTTACCGTACATGTAAAGGTAAGGTACCCTTTTCTGTTTCTTTTCAACGAAACTTATTCGTTCGACTTCATTGAGTTGGTTCAATTGGTTCGTTTAGACGGTTCCCTCGCCCCTTAGACGATGAATCGTTTTCAAGAGCCAAAAGACACACCCTAATAAATCAGGAAGTTTTTCAAGAGGAACCTATTACCGTTATATTATCGTTCGTACGGAACAGGTTTCTCAAACTGTTTGCTGAGGTTATGTGCCTTTTGTCGTCCTTTTTCATCCATCATGTTTTCCTGGGGTGCTTGCAAAGGGATTCTCGGTTAGAATAACATTTTGTAGTATAACATAAGTGGCATTTTTTCAGCCTTACAAACCCTACAGAAGTTCCGAATGCTTCATGAATCATGGACGTGTTCACACGTCCATTGGATACGGATGGACAAGAATCCTTTTTGTGTGTAGCTTGTATACAACACCATATCTATCCATACAGCCGTTGCTTATCATCATGAAGGTACTCTTCCGGATTTGGTTGCGACCTTTTCATCGGTTCAGGACCGATCAACCATTGGAGTAATACAGAATAACATAGGCCTTTATTAACGATAACACAGTTATGCTTGCATAGACGTAAAAGACTACTTCACTAACAAAAAAGGGCTAAGATATAGCATAGATTAAAACGGATCAACCTTAAGGTTACTTAGTAACAGTAACATTTCGTTCGCTTTTGATTGAATGCAACCATTAATCAAGGTATATACTGCCTATAGCATTGCTATATTAAGGAACGTATGAATAACTTTCATCCATTTCCGGCCACAATTTCCGTTTTGTTTCGCAAAATCTGCTTCATTGTTTCAGGACTGTATTATTTATTCTTATTTAATTTATTTATTCTTATTTAATTTAAAATTCTGTATTTATTCTTATTTAATTTAAAAAAATATTGCAAACAAATTTTTGATGTTAGATTATTGTGTCCCTTAAATCAGAACAAAATTACTAGAACACAGCATCCTTTATAGGTTGCTTCAATATTATTCTATTTAACATTATCTATTTGTCAACATTTCAAAAATTTGCATTTAATTTGAATTTGAAAGGAAAGAGGAAAGATTAAATCTAGCCTTCACCTAAATTCATATTTGTTTAAGCTGGAACACGTGTACCTGAAATACACACGTCGCCTTTTTTGTTACCTGCCCCTTACGGTTTCGATCATTGAATTCAACTTAAACATGTTCTAGATCGATTGATTCGTCAGCCACCATTGGTCATACACTTCTACTTATATCATCTTGTATTCTTTTCCTTTTTTCTCTCCTTGCATTCTACAAATATAGGTGATAGATAAATCGATGCCGGTGTTCACCAAGCAATTTTACTCCGACACGGTTGCGGAAAATATAGAGTTACACTCACCACTGTCGGTTGCCATTCAGGCGGAGAGTCCGCTAGGCCGGAAGTTGATCTACAGCATCGTAAAGGGAAACGAAATGGAGGAGTTTGCTGTCGATTTCAACACAGGTAAGTCGCACAGCAAACAAAGGCCGAGAAATTCGTGTTTTCTTGTGTGCTAAAACAGAATCGATGAAAATTAAAAGAGGAAGAGGTGGTGGATACAAAATCACCCTACCCTCACCCTTTCAACACACCGTCACTCGATAAATTCGTATTAAACTTTCGGACGGTTATCCGTGTCCCTTTTTTCATTTTGTGACGAGCGAAACTTGGATATTTGTACCAGATGCTCCATATGTGTCAGTGTAGAAAGCTAGAAGAAACATTTCACTTACTCATTCCAATCCAGTTTCCGGTAAACAGAAAGCAACGCACTATGCAACGGATAGTACAGAGAATTAATTTCCTTTACATACCACATCCCTTTCATGCTCAGACATCTTTTATTTAAAATTTTTATTGTTGTATTATTCTCTCTATATTTCTCTCACTATCTTTCTATGCATTTCAAAATTTGTTTCATAGCAAGGCATTTTTGTTCAAAATATCTTCTATTCTCTGTGAGCTTCTTTGTTCTACGTTGTTTTCATCATTTTGGAAAATGAAAATTATCAACAAAACCATAACTTCACTTGCATCACTTATGATGCATTTTTTTTGTACCCAGGGTTTAGTGCAATGGTGCTTTTTATTTTCAAAGGAATGACATATTCTTTCATGTGTGGCGTTTTGTTTTATCACAGAATAAAAAAAAACGTATTTCATATTCATTATTTAACGAAGACGACGAAAATCGAACATTTCTACATAAATGTATTGAAAACAATATTTTTTTACGGAATGTGTTTGTCACACAAGTTCGTACGTACAAGCATGTACGCTATTTTGTCTATCATACATGTCCCATGTACTGCTGGTATTTCATAAAACTGTACATCCTCTTGTACTATCGATTTCATTAGTTTTGTCTTGAACATTGGTAAATGTAAAAAAATCAGGGTTTTTCTGTTAAAACGGACCATGTTAGACTAATTTTCATCACGTAGCCGACTAGTCAGACTGTGCTACGGGGATCGGTCTGAATGGGATTTGACGGTCCGTTCGTGTTATGACTAGCGCCGTTGCCAAATACACCCCCGGGCCGGGTTTACTGTCTATAAAAAGTTATCGTATTGTGGACCTTATTTAAAAATAGTTTTCGAAGAACGTTTTGTTATTCATTTAATCAATGTTTCGTCCTTCTTTCAATCTAAAAAAAACCTTTACTATTATTTGTGCTAAGGAACGTTCATTTACAAAATTATTCAAAACTGTATGCAAACTTAAATACCCATAAAAATATTGTTTCTTCAATTAGTAGCTACATTGAAACCGTGTGGATTGCACAATTACGCACTAAAGAGTGTGTATGAAATTCCTTAGAGAAAAATAAAATTGCTCCTAGTATTTCTGTTCCCTTTGCTTTTTTTGTTAAGAGATTATGTTTTCCCTCTTTCAACAACGTTCAAACAACGAGCAACCATGACTTTGTACAGACAGTCATACATACGCAACAGCTTGGTAGCTTGGTAGGCCTTTGTTCTTGATTCCATAACAACGTCTTATTTTCCGGTTAAGTTGCTTCACTCAACCGAACGGAAACGGATCAAAACACAACCATCCCGGTTTACCGTTGCTTTAAGTTTAAATTGTTTACGGTATGTTTGTGCAACTCGATTCCCTTGATGTGGTGGAAGAATATCATTCCAAAAATGTATTAGAAAGAAGTCTACTTGAGAAAAACTGGAGGTAATTATATTGGCCCTAGGGACCCAACGACACTAAAATGAATATAGAAGTTCAACAAGAGAAAAGAAAATCGTCCCGCAAAACTGACAAACACTATCTATAGTTTTTTTTCGGTAAGATAAGGGTAAGAACAAAGTTTAACGAAGAAGGAAAATTTAATGCATCCGTGAGATACAGATATCGAAATCCATTCATGTGTCGGATCAGTACATCCCATATCAAAAAAGATATGAGTTTTATATACACGTACGGGAAAGATTTTGTTAATTCTCCATAACCCATTTGTGCAATTTTTTGCTATAAAACTTTTTTTTTGTATCTTATGTGTTTGTAAGTGTTAGGTTTGGTTTAGTTTGGTTTGGTATTTACGAAGTGTGCAATATTTGTGATATACTACGATGCAGAATCCACTTCGCGACCCGCCTATGGAGATTTTTTAAAACAAGTATACGACACTTCACACCGATACCAGTTCATGCACCGAACAACATACTACACTACACACAGAACCACAATTGACGAAAATGCACTGGTCCTAGGAAATTCATTTATGACCACTCCGGTGCATGTGTACTATCAAAACGTAAGAGATCTGCGTATAAAGCTTGACTCCCTTCGGCTAGCTATTACTAAGTCTGACCATGATATATGATCGTACTAACAGAAACCTGGATGGATGAACTTATCCCATCCTCGCTAATCGCAAACACCTTTACCATCCACCGTTATGATTGTAATGCTAATAACAGTCATTCTTTGCTCTCGTGGTGGCGAAGTATAGATAGCTTGTTCTCCTAAGCTTAACTCTTCGTGAACCCTACATTACATTCCATACATTCTCATCACTCGTACTAACTTGGACATGTGTTGAACTGAGCAATGCAACGATATTCATCGGAGTGATCTACATTCCGGCTGATCGGAGAAACCGTGATTCCATCCTACACGCTCTACATGAGAACGTTAATACAATTTTGGAGCGGCTGAAACCCTGAGACCAGTTGTTGCTGTTTGGTAATTTTAACCACCACCTCTCTCTTGGAGCGTGTCCCCTACGGACTCAAATCACTTTATACCCACCTCAGCATCAATTAACGATAGGCTACTTACCTACGGCATGATTCTGAATGAACCATCGCAGATTTCTGGAGTGAAAAATGTAATGTAATGTGAAAAAAAAGAACAAAAGAAAAGAAAAGCTGTGATTGAATTTTCATCCATGTTATCTTCGCAATCATTGAAATGATTATTGTTTTTGCTATTTTTGTTATACTGTTTTGTCATTCATTGAAATGATTATTATTTTTGCTATATTTTTCTTACTCTTTTGTCAATCTTCCTCACAATATCATGTCCGCGCTTAAGTTCCGGACAGTACCAATGGACCATGTGAGTATCGTAAAATAGTGGACAAAAAGCTATTACTTATCATCAAATCTTATTACGCATGTTATGTATACACCTTTCATCTGTCGATGTGCTGTGTACAACTTTTTTGTCGTGTATAATTCACATTTGTGCCTTCCTAATTGATTCACCTTGGCGCTGTCGTACACTCACTACAAATTAATATGCTTAACAAAGTGTTCTCTTGCACAAAGACTCGTTATAATCGGCATAATGTTCATGCACAATAGGTTAAACAATGCGTCCTGTTTCTATTGTTAGAACAAGTGATACGTGATGCATATAGTTCACATTATTTACAGAATTTCCATTTTCTATGAATATGATAAGAATCCATTTTATTAGTCATATCAATTAATTTTTCTTTCTACGTTTCTCATCCAATTTACTCCAAAAATGTTCTTTTCGTATTAAATCTTCGTACATCGTATTCGTATTCGTACCTTCGTACCGTTCGTACCTAAATCTCAAATAGTGATTTTACTTTCAGGCGTTTCATCACTCTCTTCGTATTGAATGCAAAAAATCAGAATCTACGTTTAATATGGCAATATAAAATTTTGTTTATTGGTTCATGTTTTGTTAACGAAACTTTTTAAAGTTGGCTAAACAGACACGTAAAATCACTAGAAATGGGTATCCAACATAAACCAAAATATTATTATTGTTCTGTTATTTACAATAAAAATGATAGACTGTTGTGTAGCATTTTTATTTTCGAAAAAACACTCCTGCACTCCTGTTTCGTTCAAAAACTAACAGATAATTCAAACACTGTTTAATGTATGTGTTTGCGCAGCAGAGCAGTTTTTGCTTTATTTTACAACCATATTTATCTTTATAGCGCTTTGCATAAAAACTCACATATTGAATGGCAACTGCCTTTTGCAAGCTTTTTCGATAATTCATTTCATTTCTTTCAAATCCTAATATGTAACCGAAAATTACATTTTTTAAATTATTATTTCATATACTATATCATGTATGATTTTGCATTTTATTTTAAACTTGTTTTTTGCAATTTAACCATGTTTTTTTTATTCTAAAATTGGTATCGTTATTAAATAGCATTCATAGAGAACAGACCATGAAATCGGCATGCACTCATGCCGGTCTGTTATTGTTTTATTCAATTCTGTTATTATTTTATTTATCTTTGAATCTCCCTAATTTTAGTTTTTGGTTGGAGGCAGAATTAATTTTACGTTTTGGATTGGATTGGATACAACAGAAAAAAGAAGCTTTTTTTTTAACAATTATGGAAATTTATTTGAATTAATGAGTTAAGATTACAAATTTGTAAGTATCTCCATTTGTATATGCATTTGTACAATAACGGTAGAGAAATTGATAATGATAATCTAATGAACTTTTAATTTTTTCCATAGTAGAGCAGTTTATTGGTATTGAAAATTTACCCTTGTATATGGGCTATGTTTTCATTATTTGCTTCTTGATATATATCATCATGCCAAAAAAATCTTTAATGCAGGCATTATATTATTACAGTATATTATGACGTTTGGATTTAATAAAATAGTTTATGACATGATAAATATTGTTCTCGGACAATATTGAACAAGATGATAAAAAAATCACTTTGTATTACAAACAATACAATAATAACGTGAAGAATCTTTATGTTACACATCTGAATTATTTTTATTGTTACACACACAATTGATATTTTTTTCGAAAAATTATGATTCAAATATGAAATTAAACATTGCGCTATGTTTCAACACATACGCAACCATGCACATTACATATGCTTGCATCCTAAAACATCATCTATTTTGCATGTCCTTTTATTCAAAAATTAGATTCGCTTCCATTTTAACTAACTTGCTCTTTCTCATACATCCCAAACCTATACCATGCCTATATTTTGAACGTATGAATTAATTTTTATCGCTGAATATTAAAGTGTATCAGTGAAGATGCTAATATATGCTAGTCCAAATACTTTATGGGTCGAGTGTGTATACGTTGTAAATTTTCAACATTGAATCATATATTTACTTTTGCTCAAGCCACCTTCCACCTCAACGTTGTGACCTTGTAGGTTATGGGTTTTGTCGAAGTATAATTTAATCTGCCTCAGCAATCAAAAATGCTAAAATTGCTATTTACATTTTTGACGAAAAAAAGGGAACAAATTAGCATAACGGATTCCTTGCTCCTTGATTCCTTGATTTCCTATTTGCTCCCGTTCTTAGTCAACTGTTTTTGAGATTTTTTTTTACTACTCCACTTCTCACATAAAAGTCAAACCACCGTTGGAAAGTCCCACTTCCACTTCTGACCAGATCCAGCATGCTAAAAAGTGATTTTTTTATGTTATGGCTTACAAAGTGGCATGTAAACGTATTGCACTTTCCTTCACACCATGAACGTCTTGAAATTGCCTGCTAAAAGTACGACTGCAAATAATCATCCTTTAAAAATGCGTGTTTTGGTAAAAAATTTATCGCAATATTCAAAGTGTTTCTTTTCATCTTTTCTCGTTTTTTTTCTCTTTTCTCGTTCGTGTCGGTTGCTTACTGGTGAATCGTATCGTCCACAACACCCATGATGATGGTGGTAATGATGACGACGGCGATGATATCTTCTTTACAACCACGAACCACCATTCTTCTGAATGTAATAAAATTCCCATACCACGGCATGTAACATTCCCAGGTGCAATTTACGTCGTGGACGAACTGGACTACGAGCGGCGTAATAGTTATGAACTTTTAATTAGAGCCACAGACAGCGTATCTGGCGTGTCGGCTGAGGTACCTGTATCAGTTCTGGTGCAGGATGTGAACGATAGTCCACCGGAAATCGAGCAGGACAGCTACAACATCACCGTATCAGAACGGGCGCCCTTTGGAACGGCTATCCTGAAGGTGCAGGCAAAGGATAATGACACCGGTAAGTAAGACTTAAAAAATGTTCTTGGTAACATGTATCCTTTAAATCTTCGTATGTATCCTAAGTTCACAATATTCATGCACAAGAAAAACAAAGAGCTCAATGTATTGAAAATATCAATATTTTTCATTAGCCGGAAATTTTGTATCTATCATACTGCTTTTTTATGATTCTTGAACACTCTTTTCAAATGTGAGCTCTAAAACTATGGTCACAAGTTACAAGTTGCATCATGTAGAACCAAAACTCAGCTCATTCACCCTAATATTATTTTCTCTTGCAATGATTGATGGGTTGCATCGTTTAAAATGACCACTCTATAGTCTGTTTTTTTATTATCAGTTTCCCTTATGTGTTGTAGAGTTTTTGGAGGCTCTCTATCGCCATCAGTGTCGTCGTTTATTATCGTCAATTACAACATTTCCATAGGTTTTACAAATGTCGGAAGAGTAATTTTTTTTTTTTTAGTATGTTAGAACGGACCAGGCCGTATTAGACTAATTTTACCACGTAGCAGGCTAGTCAGACCGTGCTACGGTCCGCTAGCCGTGCTAACAGTCCGAATGGGATTTGAACCCGGTCCGGTCGTGTTAGGAACTGGCGCCGTTGCCAAATGCACCACCGGGCCCCAGAGTAAATTTTTTATTTTATTAATTTTTGTTTCATATTTCCGATGGTAACAGTTTACTTAAAATTTAGTGATTAAAACGAAGTCACGTAAATCAATGTTTTTGCTTGTTGTTGTTTGATCACAGTCCAACATTGGCTTAAAGTTTATTATTTTGTGTTTGTTGTTATAATAGTTCATCTACAACTTTTATTTTATTCATAAAGAACGGCCAGGCCGTATTACTTCTACAGATATAGCTTTACACTAATTGTATATTGATCTAGGGTACAATTCACATTGGGTAAGAGGCATTTCCTTCTCCTAACCGTGAAAGGGCACCTTATCCCGGTTAGTTGATTTACAACTTCATATGTTTCAATTTTCATATCGTTCCTAAGCTTGACATTTTGATTCGTATATATACTTCAAACTTTTAACGTTGTCCAGAACAAACCCCAACAAATCTCCCCCTAAAACATTTAAAATTGAATCACTATTTTATGTTCACTTTCAAAGTCATAAGTCTATGCAAGTCATTAAACTTTATTTGTTGTCAGCTAACGTACTCATTACAAAAAAAACCTGAGGTTTATACTGTGTTTTAGTGGCAGTTTCTTCAACTTCTTTTATCACTATATAATCATCATTACCGCTCGGGTAGCAGGAGCATCATTGACATGTCGGTGTACTTCGTGTGTTCTGGGTACTTATCTAATGAGATCCCGCACCATTACTCTCGAACGCGTAATGTCGCAATCAGAGTAGGATACAGAACCAGAACCAGAGACCGTCACACTCGACCACGCATTGCCATTACGAGTGAGGACGCCTTCTGATGCAGTACTTGAGAATCTGTGCGCTTACGGAATGGGAACAAGCAGTCCACAGCCTAAGCCGTCGTTTGTCTTATGTTGAAAGGAGGTTCCATCGGCCCTAGGCGTCGTAGTGTACGAAAAATACAAAACAGGAAAAGAAAAATACATGAACCTTTTAAGGACTTCGCACAGATGCAACACAAAAAAACGCAAAAGGATTCATTCAATCGTTTTATTTGACACCGACCTGCTAACCGCTCCCATTCTCTGTGCTTTACATGCACATCGTTTTAATTAAGCATGTCGGCAGCAGCGGTTACAAATTACAAACTCCATTTCTGCACCTTTTCACACGTAGGTATCAACCAGGTAATCAACTATGCACTCCAGACAGATTCCAAAAACACCTCCGAGCACTTCCACATGGATCCGGTTGACGGAGTAATCTATCTGAAGAAATCACTTGATCACGAAACGCTCAGCCATCATCACTTTACCGTTGTCACGTCAGATAAGGGTGTACCAAGTCTAAGTTCAACTGCGCATGTTTGGGTTTCAGGTAAGGTGACATTATTTTATACTGTTAGCGAAAACTTCAAAACTTGCAGTGTGATTACAAACAGCTAAACGAATGTAATAGGAGATAAACAGAGAGTTTGCATCTGTTGTTTACATTTGATTATGAAACCCCAAAAATTAAAATATTTGAGGTTACTGTTAAAACAAATTATTGAATTATTTTAAAGCTCCAATCATGTTTCTCTTTCTTTTCCTACAATCTAGTAATGGACATGAACGATAACCCACCGAAATTCGAACAACCTTCCTATTCATGCGTTCTATCCGAGCACGCCTCCCGCGGTCAGTTTGTAACCGTGGTTTCAGCCTCCGATCCAGATTACATTGATCATGATCGGCTAGTGTACACAATTGCCCAAGGCAACGAGCTTCAGACGTACAGCATCGATCCGGTCAGCGGTATCATCACGCTGGTCAACATGCAAAATTTTGCCGAGAAGCATGTTTCTATCTTGAACGTATCGGTAACCGATGGCGTTTACACGAGCTTCACACGTGTCAAAATCACGATCATACCGGCCAATCTGCACAATCCCGTGTTCGAGCACATGTTTTATGAAGTGAAGGTAGACGAGAATCAGCTAGCCGGGCGGCTCGTGACGACGGTAAGGACCACATACACACATTGGGACGGGTTTCCGAAAAACATGCTCCCTGGGGCGTATCTCATTTGCGAGTACCGTACATTAATTTGTACGTCTCAGTTCAATAGTGTTGTTACTTGCTTACAAATCTCTTCATTCCCAGTATGAAACACGTTTGTTTTGGATAGTCATCTAAGCTTATCTGTTTTCGAAATTCACTATTTTTTCAATTTTAATACGCCATCATCGGCGACCTTCTTAATCTTCTCCATATTAATTTTTATATTTATGTTTTTTTAATACTTCAGCGACAAACATAATCTGTATGTTTGAAACACATAGAAGCAATCATACAAAATTCTGCCCTAAAACTAGCTGCTTTCAGCTACCTAATAGAAGTCTCCCCATGGTCCACAATTTGAACAATACTACTAGCACCAAAAGAAATGAAACTCAAAACACGAAATATGTGGGCGTGTGTGTTATTTTGATTTCCCTGAACCTTGCATCTAGAACCGACATAAACATTAGTACTGTTGTACAAAAGTTTACCAGCAGAAAATGGAAATGCAAATTGGAAGCAATTAAGCCACACGTCGTCGTCGTCATCGTCGCAGTCGTACTCGTAACCATTCTTCTGCACCAATTGTTTTGCTACTACACCCATTTTAAACGCCAAGCATAAATATACACGTAGTTGTGCATGACTAGAAAATGCTAGGTTATGTTAAACGTTAGAAAAGTGGCTGCTCCTGATACTACACTGGAATTAAAATGGAACCCGCACCGTATGCAAGATGCTCCAGTAGTAGGATTGCTATAGAGAAACACTCTAATGATTCTAAATATTACCAGTCGATACCAGTCCTAAGAGAGAAAGTAATATTCTGTTGGTTTGTTGGTTTACAGTGCAGTCATAAATGTTCTCTGTTTTGTTCTGTGCTATGGGATTCTAGAATGTCTAGATAGTACTAATCATTCCATATTTTCTCCCAATTTTTTAATTTTCCCTGTAAATCGAAAAAGGATTTTCGAATTTAATTACCCAAAACAAAACAACGGTGGATTGATCTAATATTTCACCTCATAGTTGGTACGCATACATTTACGTCAATGTGGCCTTGAACAATCATATCTATCGCGTTAGTCAACGAAAATAGCAAATTTTCATCTTCCAACCGTCATCAATAATTTAAAGTGTGCATAGCTATTTGCACAACATGAACAGTTGCATTTCCTGGGCGGTTCTCAGATATTGGGTCTCTCTCTTTTTGGCTTAACGACCCTACCAGGTCATGTCGGCCATCAAATGGTTTACTAGACTATTAAATACCACGTAGTTGCATAGTCAGTGATCTCTACGGGGGAACGGTTCGGATGGGATTTGAACCGGGTCCGGTCGTGTTGGGACCTAGCGCCATTGCCAAATACACCACCGGGCAGCCCTCAGATATTGCTTTTGCAGTGAATGAAATAACCAACCAATATATCCAACGTGTTAGCACAATTGTTGGTTGTCGTTTAGATTTCTTGTTACAGCCCCCTGCTCATACACAATGTTCGCAGGCAGCCAATGTGCTCACACATTTTTTTATTTGCAAGGTTTTTTTTTGTTGGCAAGATTTTACGACACAATACATTACTCGCACATATAAAACAACAATTTTAAAACAAAACAATCCAAGTTTGTGAAATTATTTGTATAACAGGTGATACAATTTTACATTATCAAACATACAATTAATATTGTTGATCTTCCTGCGGCATAGCCAAATGCAAATTGCTTATGCATACCTTTAATAAAGATGCTGTTTATTCGTTCCATTTTATGCATCTTGCCGTTTTTTATTTTTGTCATATTGATGTTTACTTACGTTTCATTTTTCATCATTCGGTTGATGTTCATCAAATTAATGAGTACATCAAATTAATAATTAGTTTCGCTTTACATGCAAGGACTTTATCGCTACTCATAACATACGTTTGCTATCTTTTCCGTTATGCTATCTTTTTTTTTGTCCATTCTCATATTATATATAGGTCAAGGCAAGTGATGAGGATTTTGGTGAGTATGGTCGGTTGGCTTACTTTATCATATCTGACGACATGCAAGAGTATTTCTCGATCGACAAAGAAAAAGGTGAAATACTGACGAAGAAAAAACTCGACCGGGAAGAACGCATGAATTACGATGTTCCGGTAATGGCAGTTGATGCAGGTGCTCGTGCTGGATTCAGTACGGTACGGATTCGTATCGGAGATGAGAATGACAATCAGCCGATGTTTCAGTATCGGGAGTATAAGACGCTTATCCAAGGCAATTTAACCATTAATACGACATTCTACCGCGTAAGGGCAATAGATGCCGACGATAACCAGAATGCTGTTGTGAAGTACTCTATCTTTGATTCACAAAACAGTGGAATTAAGGAGCTGTTCGGAATAGATGAAAATACGGGGGGACTATATTTGCAGAAGAGTGCTATCCAATGGGGTAAGTCATAATATTATTCTATCCTACATTATAAAATCAGTGAACGTATCATCATATACGAACGTAAATGCATGTTTATGTAACGATCCAATTTATTACTTATACGATTTTCAGAGAATCAACTGTTCCAGTTCTTCATACGCGCGCACGACGGTGGCACACCGTCACTCTACTCTGACGTTCCAATAGATATCTACATAATGAGCTCTGCCGAAAATCCTCCTCTATTTGAGAAGAAAGATCGCAAACTATTCCTTTCGGAGAGTTCCCTTCCAGGCACTGTAATTACGAGGTTACGCCTATCCGGAAACATAACTGCTAAGTATCGTATCCTGTCAGGCGAGCTTGATGAGCCTCAGTTCACGATCAATGATGCCGGTCAGTTGAGACTAGCGAAAACACTTGATCGAGAAGTGCGAGACTCACACCTAATTGCAATTCTTGCTGAGACAGATTCAAGCCCACCATTGACGGCTGTCACGGAAATTATACTGCACGTGCAAGATGAGAATGATAATACACCGATCTTTGAAAGCAATCCATACTCTTTCGCTGTCGCGGAGAACATCGAAAAGGGTAGTTCAATCATGAAGCTAACTGCCCGTGATGCAGACAGTGGTTCAAACGGTGACATTCGATATGCATTATCAGCCGACGTTGGTGACATAGTGAACATCTTCGATGTGGATGCGTATACCGGTTGGGTAACGACGTTAATACAACTGGACAAAGAAAAGCGGGAGAGTTATAAGTTCCAAGTACTTGCTACCGATAATGGACAACCGAAACACACTACTCGTTCAACAGTGATTATTCGATTGAAAGACTATAACGACTGTCCACCAGTATTTAAAGAGAATCACTACAATGCTAGCGTTAGTGAGGATGCCCTTCCTGGTACGGTAGTGCTACAGATCGCTACCACGGACAAGGATGTAGATTTAAAAACAGCGGTCGAATATTATATTATTTCTGGTGATTCGCTGTCTCAGTTCCAGATCAAGAACAGCGGTGAGGTATTTGTAGTGAAGGCACTGGACCGTGAGAATATCGCCCAGTATGAACTGAAGGTGATAGTGACCGATGGCAAGTTCACAGCAACTTCCAACATCTCCATTACGGTGTTGGATGCGAATGATAATCCACCATACTGCTTGAAGTATCGCTATCGCGAACAGCTCAGTGAAGGTGACCGGCCCGGAACACACGTATTGCAAGTGTTAGCAAATGATATGGACGAACCAGCCAACAGTCGGCTACGTTTCTACCTCACCGGTAATGGAGCGGAAGATTTCACGCTGGACAAAGACTCCGGCCACTTAAAGACGACACGTAAATTAGATCGAGAAACCCAATCGCGATACAGCCTAATGGCGCATGTACAGGACCGGGATCATCCGGGATGGGAATGTTCATCACAAATCGAACTGACGCTAACCGATCTAAATGACAATCCGCCAGAATTCTCCATGAACCCCTACAGTGTAACGTTACCAGAGGATGCCGAAGTTGGCACACTTGTTACTAAGATACACGCGACCGATGCGGATATTGGCATCAATCGGAAGATCAAGTATGCTTTCCTGGACTCGTATCGTGATCATTTCAGCATTGCCGCAGAATCGGGTATTGTTACATTAGCGAAACCACTTGATCGTGAGCTAAAGGCTCTGTACAACCTTTCCGTTAGTGCAATCGATCTAGGCCATCCATCACTTTCGAACACGGCTAGCCTCATCATCAACGTGCAGGACATTAATGATAATCCGCCAGAGTTTACGTCGAAACATTACTTTGCTTCAGTTCCAGAAATTAATACAATCGGATCCGAAATTTTGAAGGTGCTAGCCACTTCCAAAGATACTGGTGTTAATGCGGAAATCGGTTATTCCATTATCGGTGGCAATGAACATAGGAAATTTAGTGTTAACAATAAGACCGGTATATTATCGCTAGCAGATACGCTTGATTATGAAAGAGCGAGGGATTACTTCCTTACGATCCAAGCTATAGATGGTGGAACTCCTCCACTCAGTAATTTAGCCACGGTAAATATCTCGGTCACTGACAGTAACGACAATCACCCACAGTTTACCCAGAATACATATAATGCACGGATTCGCGAGGATGCTCAGCGCGGCGATCGTATTTTGCAAGTGCGTGCAAACGATCTTGACTCGGAGGACAACGGGCGGGTTAGCTACACGATCGAGCGAGGCGATCGTATGGAGCAGTTTGCTATCGAAGACGACACTGGTTACATATCGGTTGTGGGAACGCTTGATCGTGAATCGATATCGAATTATGTGCTAGAAGTTCAGGCACGTGACCATGGCGTGCCGACACTTACCGCTTATGTGCTAGTGAATATTGAGATCTCAGACGCTAACGATAATCCACCAATGTTTACACAACAAAACTACACGGCTGTCGTACAGGAAGATAAACAGATAGGTCACACGCTGTTGAAGTTCGATGTAACGGATGCTGATACGGCTCCCAATGCAGCACCGTACACCTTTGACTTTCGGTCGGGAAACGAAGGGGGATCGTTTCGAATTGAACAGGACGGAATATTACGTACTGCCACACGATTTAACAGTAAGATTCGGGATGGCTATCAACTACAGGTACGTGTGTTTGATAACGGCACTCCTCCGCTCTACTCCGATACCTGGGTACTGGTGAAAGTGATCGAAGAATCACAATATCCACCCGTAATCACACCGCTCGACATCACGATCAACTCTTTTATGGACGAATACCCGGGTGGTGTGATTGGTAAAGTATATGCTACAGACCAAGATCAATACGATACGCTCACATACGGGCTTGCACCAACGATTGGTGTACTATACTCGCCAACGAACCTCTTCAACATCTCGAAAAATGATGGTGTAATTTATGCTTTTCCAAGGCTTGATGTTGGTGATTATCGCGTCAATGTTACCGTCACTGATGGAAAATTTGCCTCCTTCACGATCGTGAAAGTTTCGGTCGAGCTAATCAACGAGGAGATGCTCACGAACGCAATTGTGTTACGTTTCGTGAAGGTGTCACCAGAGGCGTTCATATTGAGTCACCGGAAAGGTTTCATCCGTTCGGTCCGGAATGCAATCGGGTGTAAGATCAAGGACATTATCATCATCTCGGTACAACCTCCAAATCAAGATGATCTCAATCTGATACACCATCGTATCCGACGGGAACAAACGAACGTAACATATTTGATGGAATATGGACAAAGGGAAAAACGTAATGCTAACCGTGATCTTGACGTGCTATTCACTGTGCGTAAAAGCCAGACGGGCGGATTTTACGATGCACACGAGATACGACGAGTACTTGATGAGAACTTGGAAGAGATTGAAGACGCAACAAAATTAAAGATCGACGAAGTGGTCAAGTCAAAGTGTTTACCAAATTTCTGTATACATGGAGAGTGCGAGGACAAAATTGTGCTGGAGACAAAGCTAATCCATCCAGTTTCGACGGACGTGACTAGCTTTGTTTCGGCGCGTCATTCGCATCGTATGGAGTGTGTTTGTAGGGAGGGATATGGAGGCGACAAGTGTCAGCATGCAGTTAATGAGTGTTCAAAAGCACCCTGCCCTCCTTACAAAACGTGCATTCCTGATTCGTCTGACCAAGGATATCATTGCACATGCCGGGAAGGTTTCGCCGGACCGAAATGTGACCGAGACATTACACTGTGTAACGACGAGACGTGTTACGTTCCAAGAAATCCTGTGTCATTCAGTGGAAAAAGCTACGCGCATTACCGAATCGAAAAAGAGATCGCTAGGAAGAATCTGGAAGATCAGCTTGCGTTGAGTTTACGGATAAGGACGGTTCAACCTACTGGTAACATTATGTACTCGGCTGGGAAGGTAGACTTTAACATTCTGGAGATCATGAACGGAATGATTCAGTATCGCTTCGATCTTGGCTCCGGTGAGGGTCTTGTGAGCGTGTCAAGCATATTCGTGTCGGATGGATTGTGGCACGAGGTGCGCCTGGAAAGAGAAGGAAACAGTGCCAAACTGCATGTGGATAGCAAACACGTAGCACAAGGTAACGCACCAGGAGTAAACGGTGTTTTAAACCTTCAGTCTGACGATATTTTCTTCGGTGCGGAAGTAAAGCAACATCCAACCGTGCTTGGTTTCCAAGATGTTCAACGAGGTTTCGTCGGCTGTATGGATGATATCCGGCTGTCCAAGATACTGGTTCCGCTACACATGAAAGGAGCTAGCTCGGTAGCTAGCTTACGGCAGTTTGCAAACGTTGAGTTTAGTTGTGATGCGGCATCCGTGCTACTACCGCTTGGTGTTTGTGGTACCCAACCCTGCTGGAACGGAGGCACTTGTAAAGACATTGGCGGTGGTAACTTTGAATGTTTGTGTCATTCGCGCTTCTCTGGACCGTATTGTAAGGAGGATCTAAACCCTTGTGCTTCATCCCCTTGCTTGTACGGTGGTAAATGTTCGAAAGTAGGTTTCGGTAACTATACTTGTGAATGTCCGGCTCGTATGTCGGGTAAGCGATGTGATTATGGAAGGTTCTGCACTCCGAACCCGTGCCGTAATGGAGGAGTTTGTGAGGAGGGTGATGACGGACCACTCTGTATGTGTCATGGTTATAGTGGAACATTCTGCGAGACCGATATCGATGAGTGTGAACTGCAACCGTGTGGAAATGGGGCAACGTGTATTAATGAATCAGGCAGCTTCCGGTGTATCTGTCCGCCAGAGATGACTGGTGCGAGTTGCGGTGATCCACTTAACACAAATGCTCTCACCATAGCGCTCAAGAGAGTATCATCAGAAGCGTTCTTCGTCGCAGTGGGTGTAATTGGAGTGGTACTGCTAGGTGTAGTGATTTGGGGTGTAGCGTGTGTGTGTCGCAAGAAGCGGCGTTCTAGCCGACATGAAAAGATCAACAACGAAGCCAATGCAGGCATCGTATTAAACCCGGTTTCGGAAACATCTGGTTATAAACGTGGCTCAAAAATGAGTAACCTAGAGATACAACGTGATCAACGACCAGTTTCGTATACACCGAGTAGTAATAATGCAGCTGACCAATTCTATTGTAATGCGATGCTTCAGTACAACAATCTGGACACTTTACGTAGCTACGGCTCGGCGGGTGATGAGCTTGAAAACGTACCTCCGGAATATCGGAAAGGTACAGTAACTTGTGCCCAGCAATTGGTTAACTTGAACAGTGGTGCAGCGAATGCCAACTCTTCCGACACTGAGTCCCTGCACAAACAAAAATGGACCGATCAGATTCAATTACAAACGTTCACGGACAAGATCAATAACGATCTGAAACGGCTTGTGCAAGGTGGTTCGCCAGATCCGCTCTTGCAACAGCAGCATCAACCACAGCTTCAACAACAACCACATCTAGGCGCTCATCTTCGTGTGCCATCAATGCAACTAAAACCCGCCCAAATAGGCGTTCTTCCAGGTCGATTACTCAATACGCAAAATTCGCCCACAATGCTGATTCCACCCCACAGTTTCGAGGACAATTCGTCACATCACGGTAGTACGGCCGCCTATCATTGGGACTGTTCTGATTGGGTCGGTAGAGGCCATCATCCCTTACCCAACATCACGGAAGTACCTGGCAGTGAAGTGCCAGATTCCTCCAGCTTCCACAGCAATGAAAGCAATGAATCGCACCCGAAAACAAGTCTACTTCCACCGAGTAAGTATGTCGCAGGGTTTACGGAAGTCGTCAAATGAAATGAGTTAGTATGGGTATGTGAGGAGAATTTTTTCTGCTTAGTTCTAGGCCCAATTGATTCGACGCGTGATATCGAAACGTTGAACGAAGATAATGAGTCGGAATACGTGGATGACTCGGAGTGTGATCAGAGTGAACAACCACTTTCGTTAGGGTTCGAGCAGAACTCCTCTATATCCTGCCTGAACCCTCTCGATAGTGGCAGCGAAGATTATAGATTTAACACAGGTAAGATTCTAGTTTAAACTATTACAGATTTCTATTACTAACAACTATCATACAACATTTTCTTTACTGTTTGAAATGTTGCAGTGCCTTTAAAAGTTAAAACACGTAAGTTTCTTCAATGTACTAATCTGATAACGCCAATCCTTATTTAATCCCTGGTATTTCATAACACATTAATTGAAATTTTCTTTTCTTATTGTTTTTTTTTTCTGAACATAGCTGATAGTTATCTACGTCATCCGAACAGTTACTTGCCGAAGTATAACATTCAGAGCGAAACGGAAGGCGAAAATGTGCCACTGACAGGTAGGAAGTCGTTAAACAGACTCGAAATTGAACGGCACCAGCTAGTCGAGTCGGACGACGATGATGTCGAATCGTACGGATTCCCTCAAACGCGCCGGAACCGCCGCGAACCCAGTGATATCGATTTAGTTTTAAAAACAGGTAAGCAATTATTCACCATGAACAAATCAAGAATTATGATTTATTACCATTTTGCCATATTTGTATGCTCTTGTTTAATTCAATCTGCAGACGAAGGTAGCTCTCTGCTAAGCCATTCCCGCACACATAACAGCTCGAACCACTCGAATAGTGATCTCTCCACGCAGTTGTGTGAGATCGATGACTCCGAGTACGAAGAGGGCCATAATCAGCCCATACACGATCACCATCGCCCACATCACCATCAGCAGATACAGGCCGCATCCCAGCCATCTCCATCTGTCAATGTATCCGCAGGTTCTTTCAACGGTAGTATTGGTACAACACCCACGACAAATGCCATCGGAACCGGTGTACCCGGCAAACCGAAGCAGCAAAAGGTGAAGTGGAGTAACGTTGTACAACAGACGGAAGTTTGACAGCGGCAGCTAATCGATGGCAATAGTACACACGAACAGATGGTGTTAACAGTTAAGACTTATTTTATTACCTTTACTTCTCTCATTTTTACATTTAATGACGCTACTTTATGCAGTGATTATAGCCTATTATTGCACGCAATATCAACATCGGTAAGATTTTTATTACCATTGCTTCTGCTGAGACAATCGGTGCTATTAATGCTCCGAAAGTCACCACCATTCCAACGTTTTTCTACTTTTTCTTGTTGGTGGGATAATTTATTTAACTTCTAACCTTGAATTTTAGCCATTTTCGACACGTACTGATCGATGAGTATGCGCTTTTGTGGTGGTGTTATTTTTAATAGCAATGATGAGGTACCAAAACGGAGTGTTGCTTGTTTAATCATAATCATAATCATAATTTTGTTCTATATACACCATGGTACAGATTTAACATGACATGATACAGGTTGCCTGTTAAGCTTATGTCAGATTTTTTATCAGGCCATCTCCATCATTTAAACACCATCATTCAACGCATCGTAGTGATCTATACGGTGCATAACCACTATATACACGAACAAATCAGAACAAACAAGTTTTTTTTCACATAATTAACCCGATCAAGAACTGAAAGATATTCCATATCTTAGTTTTGTACACATGACAAGCTTTAATGTTCGCAAAGGTTTGAGGCCATTCTACAAATGTTTATTTTCCTTTTTTGTCATATGTAAATCCAGGTGCTCGATCAACAAGATATGTAGTGCTAATATTTCGATAAATTACCCGTGAACATGGTATTCATAATTGTTCAACTGGACTAACAACAAACTAATCCAAAACTGTTTCATTTTATACAGAAACACACACTTTCAATTAGAGGATTGGGTAGGAATAACCAGTTCAGTATTTGCTTTGCATTTTCTGTGTCCGTGTATACTTCCAACGGAACGCTATTTTCGCCAACAAAGGATATCCTTGGACAAACGTTGAAATATTTGTAAAGGGGCTTTGGCGAGAACTATGCCATTTACGGATTTCTTTTTTGAGTGCATAGTTTATCAAAGGTATGTCACCTAATATCTCCAGCTAACTACGTACAATTATTCCACATCCCACAATAGTACAGAAAATCCGTTTTAAAAGCTGATTGAGTAAACGCCATCTTTTCTTTTATTTGTTGGAGAACGTTTTTTTACGACAGTACTTCTAAATGTTCAATTTACTAAAGTGTAAATGTAAATGTAAATGTTCAGTTTATATTTTTTACGTGAATTCCAATGTTGTAACTAAATATTCCACACTTTAAAACGGAATGGCTAACTCCACCACAATAGGTTCAATGTTGCATTTTTTATAAAAAATATTTAAATTTTAATTAAATGGAAGCTACTTTACTCAGTGAAGAAATGTTTTAAAGTGACTGATATACCCATACTTGCCTTTAACTTTTAGTGTACTTTAATTTTTTAAACTGGAATGATTTCATCATATATTGACGAACTAAACGACAGAAATGATTCACGTTTATTTATTAATATAACACATCCCACATTACATAGTCTGTTAGAATGTATCCCATAAAGGGTAAATGATAAATAGGATTCAAGTTAGATGATGAAAACGAGAAAACAGTGTAAAGTAATTCGAAAAATCCTTAGCATTCCAAACATTGGAAAAATTAACAAAAACTAACTAATAAATCAATCGAATCGTATCATAAATGGCAATGAATGTAGATGGAGACTGGTGCGATTTCCTAGCGGTAGGGTAAATAAAATGCAAATTCAGGTTTTTTTACGTTCGGGAACAAATCGAAACATACAATCGAAAACATCAAAACACAAACGTAATAAGCAACGCAAATCTAAAACTCTCCAAATCATCTCCTTTACCTCCTGTAGGTTGAATAACGGACAAATATATCAAAAGTATTAAAAAATAAATATATAACAAAAAGTCAAACATAAAATGAACACACATCACAAAAATGGAACAAGTGAAAATAGATCACTAAACAAACATATTTTACGAAAAAAGATAAATTGGAGATAGAAAAACAGGGAAGGACACAAAAGATTAATTATTTTCATTCTTCCGTTTTTCTTGAACATGCGTTGGAAACAAAATATCATGTTTCGAAAGACCATTCATTTTAAACTCCTACCAGTTTTTTTTCTCCACGTAACTTGTTGACCCGCTTATCATCTAGTAAAGCCTGCGAATGCAACTAGAAAATTTCAATGAAGAATTTATCATGCAACATGCAATTGTATAGAAACGATAGAGTATCGAAATAGTGAAAAGAATCTAAAGCGCGATATTTTACATGTACATGCAAAGAACGGCAATTTTTGGATGTACATATTTTCATTTTCTTCTTACCACTATCTCCACACCAGATTGTAGTGGGTATTTTTCGGTTCGAATAAATCATCCCTGATTTCGGGAGAAAAGTTTTCACACATGAAGTAGTAATTTGACGAAAATCAAAATTAGAACGCTTTAGAGGTCTGAAACAGATTTTTTTATGTAAATGTGGAAAATTTTATCATGTAACATAACTATACGAAGAAATATTTGAAAAATCACAAAAAAGATTACGGAAAAGGTTGTTCTTCAAAGTTTTAAAGAACAGAGCAGAACACACTTTTCCAGAAAATACTTTACTGCCTGTTTTCTCTCATTATTTTACGAGTATTTATTGGATATCTTATACTTCTTCTAGTTTTTTTTCAGGGATTTACCTAAAATGTTATGTTTTTCAACCATTTTTCACGGTGTACTCAAAAATTTTCATCGCAATGCTTTGCCAAATATTTATTACGATCTCGTTGTTTTTTGTGGAAGAAATCCTCCAGTTTTCCATGGGATTTTCCTCAGGCATTTTACCGGTTGTGCATGGGGTTTCGATTGAAGTAGCTTTCAGTAGCTTCAGCAGATTAATGCTGTCTATTAATGTCGCACACCTTAGAGGAATGATAATTTTGTAAAACTAAAACGCAAAAAGAAGTTATAGCAAAAGAAAAGAATTTATACATACTTCTTTAAATTTCACTAGATTGCTATTTGTCCCATACAGCTCGACAAGAATAGTTAAATGTTGTAGCTGATTTGTATTTTTAGGATCATACTTGTGATTGCTTATGGCTTATACATTTGATTTTTTTAAATAAAAATGTATGGATTACACTGAAAATGTTGATTGTTTCTGCTACTTCACTCGAAACAAGTGAAAATTTATCGTCACTGGTAGCGTTATAAGAGAACATATTTTTTTCAATACTTTAGCAATGTAAAATTGATAAATGAGTTGCATTACTAACCATTATGGTTAGTAATGTTGCAGAACGCGTTTTGCAAACTAGTGAGAAAAAATCCTACACAATATTTAAAATGATATTAACATCAAGAAATCTACAATCTATTCTGTTAATTTAAGAGAACATCTTTTTACCATTTTCTACAATATCCCCAAACAACATGTCTTCGTATAGTTATGTTACGGACTGCAAACGAGAATTTGCATGCGTTTCATGAGCAAACCCCTACAAAGGGGCAAGCAAAAAGAACAAACAGCGAGCGTATATATGAGTGGTGTAGTTGCTCTCCGTACTGATCAAGCTGGGCGTAGCATACAGAGCTAATGTGAGAAAGTAAATAAATTTATAAGATAACTATTTTATACAACTTCGTGTAATAGAGGGTAAATATGAACATCCGAATGCATTTTGATCTAGACAGAATACAGACAGACAGATAAGTATGTGAGATTACATGACATTGTTTTAAAATATATTTCCTGCGATGCCCTCAGAATATATTAGCTCAAGAGGAAACAGGACATTGAACCGATTCAGCACAAATATTGGTGGTTCCAGGTCCACGAATTTTAGAGCAAATGATCCGAAAGTTAATGCATCTGTAGCATGTATACAGAAAGTAGAGAGAAGCTTTTTTCTAACGCCTGCATTAACTGTACCAAAAATAAATATTTTATGTCTGTCCTACACTCTGGTCACAGGATTACTAGAAGCATAGCTATAAATGATAAAACAGTTATGTTCTAATCATTTTTATGTGATGTACCAAAACATATTACATGTTGGATACATTTTATTTCGAATAAGCTACAAACACTCTGATAATGCATGTGTTCCAATAAATTCAGCATGATGACAGCATAACGACACGATGGAACAAATGGTTACGATAAACAGTGATAATCATAGCAAACCAATGCAATTAAAACCCTAACCAAACAAAATTTGTAAACTGGTTGGGTGGTGGTTGACCGGAAATATTACTGTTGGGGTTAACTAAAACTCAACAGTTGAACAGCATATGAAATTATTCAATTGACCAGCGCCCATCATAATTTAAAGCCAACGGGAAGAGAATGGATTTATTCGTATGCATTTAGATAGGAGATAAACATTTGTTATTGGTTTATGTTGTAGTAATTGGTTACCTTTTGGCTAAATTAACCGTAGGGGACAAGTGCGTTTAGGAAGGTAACCCCTTTTGATGAGTTAATTGTTGAATTGTTTGTTTTTTTTATTTGTTTACTATACTTAGAGATCATAGGGGACAGGGGACAAGTGCGTTTAGCAAGGTAACCCCTTTTGATGAGTTAATTGTTGAATTGTTTGTTTTTTTTTTTTTATTTGTTAGAGACTATACTTAGAGATATTACACAAAGCTATAAATGTATCACAAAGATAAATACAAGAGAGTCTTTGTGTGGTTATGGTCTGACGAATTCAAAGCGACTGACTTTATTTATCCTGTCTCCACTACGGTTGTCCAGCTACTCAATTGGCTTTCTGCTGTATAACCGCTACATAGTAGTTCTGCCATCATCACATCATTTAATAATTATATGAATATTACATGACTTTACGATACTACTTTCATCTTTAAACATCTCTTCTGTAATATCAGTTAAAACTTATATTGTTTTGAAATAAACAATATGGCATATCCAGTGTCGGATCTACCTGTGGGCGGAGTAGGCGGCCGCCTAGGGCCCTGCAGCCACAGCATACTGGCCACTGGACAACTGGGCCTAAGAACTGTACATGGTTTCAACCCCCCCCCCCCCCCCCGCCGTACTACTAATTTTACAACAAATTTCAAACATGAATAGACAAACTCGAAACCACCTCCCCCCACCCCCTCCTCTTCGTCGCATTTAAAAATTTTCGACGCAACTCCTACAACTCCGGGGTCCCATTCAACCAAGAAATAATTTTTTTTTGTAAAATACGGATATTGAGGGGCCCCACAATTGCAATATGCCCCCTCGGATGGCTCCATATTCAAGGCCTTCTTTTGTACTCGTTCAATATAGTGTGAATCGATACTTATAAAATCAAATGAAAACTACCTAATTCCAAAATATATAATTTTGAACCTTTTTAACAATGAGTATTTTGTCAATTTATTTTCAAATTCAATCTTATACATCCAACATGGCTTACATCGACTTTGGTACAGCTTTCACCATACTTAATTGGAGAACAACTTTACTACCTTCAAGTACTCTCTTGTTAGTAGCTTTTACCACTCGGAGTAATACACCAGGAAAACAGATACAGGGACTTTATTACCCTTTATTCTGTACAATGCAGAATTCCTTTCGACTGTACGACACAAAATCATACTTTTCTTGAGTTTACTTTCTGGTATAGGGAATATCAGCATCCCGTTGTTTACTGATAATAATACAGTGTTATTACAACCCTCTGTTTACAGCCAATATACATGCCAACGATGGAGGTCAAAAACTGCCCAGACAGACAACGGTAAATAAATCCCTTGAACCATAAAATCGTATACGAAATTTATGATGGAGTTTATGACCGAAGATATCAATAACCACGCGAGTCCTTTTTTTTATTTTCGA
Organism: Anopheles rivulorum; assembly: GCA_018908115.1. Taxonomy (NCBI): domain Eukaryota; kingdom Metazoa; phylum Arthropoda; class Insecta; order Diptera; family Culicidae; genus Anopheles; species Anopheles rivulorum. The sequence goes on from STHB01030166.1 coordinate 26,526, forward strand.
AGAGCTTTATTTCGAAGCTTAGCTTTTTTACCTTAGCCTTTTGTTGCACCAATCTCATTACTTCCTAACGATTTTAAAATGAACTCTTCTAAGACGTTTTGTTCAGTATAATGCGAGCTTAGGCAAAGATTGATTAGTGTCTCTATGGTCCAACCATTAATGGCTAGAGACTATCCTTAGAGACACTTACAAAAGGAATCTAATATCCGTCGTTATCCGTTCTTGCTCCGGGGATTATGCTGTTCGAGATAAGTTACGGTTCAAGCTGATTAAGTTTCCAGAGACGGATATGGAATACATCCGATGACACTCAGTACATCTACTTTTGTCCAATAGATACGTTCATCGGCCTTGTTGTACATATGCCCGGTCCAGTCTAAAGTTAGTGTGAATAGCTGGATCATCACTGTGTACCATAGGGATACGGTGAAGTTGGATAGTGGGTGTACTATTCGTATTGGGCACATGCAATCGAAGTCATAGTAATTTTCTTATCCAATAACGTCTATACGAGCGTCTTCCTAGTGGATAGTTCACAGTATAATAAGGAAATGCATTCCTTTAAACAAATATTGACTTTTTCACGCATAAAAATTTAAACTGAAACATTCAAATCGTACACAATTGTACATGTACCTAAGATAATAACGTTCAAAGGCTAATGAATGTAATTATCTATCTACTTTCGTCACACCAAAACAATGCGCTTGAGAAGGCAGTAGAAAGAGAGTGCGTTATAAAAAGAAAGGAATGATTTGTTTATCCCCGTCCAATATCAAACTCTTTTTCCCCCTAGTTTGGTGGCACTAGTTAATCAGTGGTCATATATAAATTTAGATTAATTAATTTCGATACAAATTAAAACTTTACCAGCATTCGATCTCTTAGGGTTAGCAGAGGGTCCCACGTATAGGAAAAAGATGTTAATTGAACGCTATGGCCTATTTTTTACCTGTATTTTACGCAATGATGAAGCGCACTGAATAGCGGCAGTTTCCTTCTATGTTTGATCACAGCTCCCACTTCATTTACACACAATTTAGCCAAATGCACATTAGCATACAAATAGAACGCAATCAATGACTCCGGCACTAATTTAAATTGAATTTTCCATCAGACATCCGCTAACCTGCTTCCCGTCATCCCGTACCCAATACTTAAAGGGATGTACTATTCCCCTGTTGTGTTGCGTTTTTGCAACTCGTCCTGTTGGGTTAGTTACCAAATATTAAGCTGTGGTCGGGTAGCATAATATCGGAAATTGAATAGCAAAAATCACTTCCATCTCCGCTCGGTTGCTTTAAAAAGAATCGATTAGTAAAACAACACAATATTCGAGAGTGCCTTTAAACATTTACCTGCCAGGAACTGAGCTATGCAAGTGCGTCAATGGAATTTAGCGAAAGCATACATGTCATTAAATTGCCCGATCATCTCTTGTCCACCAAATACACGCAATCGGTTTGCAATGTTAATTATTGTTTAATCTTTATCTTCCCCGTTTTTGTAGGTATATAAATGTTTAATTGTCACTGATTTAATTTCGCAGGGATTTTCATTGAAAGGAAATAATGGCAATTGAATATGATATCGTCACGCAAATTTATCAATCCATTGCTACTTATGGGGGTTGAGTAGATGGAATTGATTAATTGTGCAATCGAACTTGAATCCTACGTATTCCTGTGTCAGTAGGGAACGATGCAGTGGAAAAACTGACTTTGTGGTTGACATGTGTGTTTGTTTCAGCCTGAATTAACGTATAAATTGTACAACAAACATTAAAAACTTGGTCAAAATTTACCATTCAATGTACAAAAAACATCAAATTGATAATTGGGAATTTTAAATCTGTGCGATCAGATGCAGCAACGCAGTAACAAACTTATTGAATATATTCCTGCATTCCTGCTTTTGCCGATTGAACATATTTAAATGGATGTCATTTAAGCTTTCACTGCATATTAAGTCCGTTCACCCATAGTAAAGAAGCACAGGAACACATTATTGATAGCTCGTAAATAAATACTTACGACAAATATGCAAATGGCATCTCTATGCAGATGTGGTTCATGAGTGAAAGACATCGTAAAAACTGAATTTTTACGTGCAGAAAAAATATGCAACACCGGCAATTGGTCATGGGGTTTCGACAGCGTATTTTCCATCAACAATTGACCAATCGCCGTTTGCAATAACAAAGTAAAAACAAAATCAATTTCAACCAACGAAAAGAAAAATCGAAATATGCTTCACTACTCGATAATATATAAAAGAAAAAATACTCCATGGTAACGTGAAAACTACACTGAGTCCAGCGTTTATGTGCTATTGTTTTTATTTTTTCTTTCTGCTGTCAGCTGAATTATATTCTATCCACTCTACTTACACGTGGCACAAATAATGAAAAAAAAAACAAAACAACCTGAAAACAAACCATAATGTTGTCCGCAGTCATGGAACGTGAATGTTGATGTAATCGCATTATGGATAAAGGTAGAGAAGTAGGTTATTTAATTAATGCGATAGTATACGTATGAAATGTTTCCTCTTTTCAATGTTTTCAATCACTGACGTACATAGTATGGTTTTGTATTTATCATTTAAAATTGCACTCTTATTCCACAACGATCCATAAAGTCCGATTGCGCTGTTATGGTTAAATGTTCGTAAATGTAAATCTAAGCTCGCTTCTGTCAATTAACTGTGTCACCTTAAAGATTATTAAAGGATTAAAGGCAAATAATCACTTTGTAAGTTAGACAATTTGCCTGACTTGCATTAGCATACATTTCACAATCTTTCAATAAAAATAGCGCGAAACAGCAAACAATATTGATCGTCCCCTCTCTAGGGTCAGTGTTATTTTACTAAAAAGCTAATTGCTCGTCTTGTTGTTGTTCTAAATGTATGGTTTAGGGTTAGGTAATGTACCCTAAGACACTAATGTATGACACTAAAATGAAACGTTCTGACAGGGGCGCGTCAGCGTCAGAAAAAGCGAAAATTTCAAAAACCTAATGAATTTGAAATTAAAAGCAAATATACAAAAAAATATGTCAATTCAAAAAAGCCTCGCGTTCCGCTTTTTGGCATCGCGTTATTGTTTCATACAACCTGAGAGTACAGTACAGTAGTTAAAAAACACTTACTGAACTATCAAAGTACTGCACTGAATACGATGAATGGCAAAACAACGTATCATTCGCAATGCGTTAAGCTAGCAAATATGTGTCTTTGGAAGTTAAGCTTAAGATTTTTCGTACTTCAGTGGGCAAGTTAAATGAAAACCAATAAACTTCATTAACTTAGGAATCGCAAATAGAAAAACTTAAACGATACAAACCACTTGCTATAATGGTTTCAAATCATGAAATAATTGTTGTCAATGGGAAAAACGATAAAGCATTAACAATTGTAGCAAATACCTCTACCTGTAAAGGTCTACATACAAATGAAACTTCTCGTGCGGAGAGCTTCTTTAGAACCGTCTCCATAATTGCAACCACAACTCACATCATTTGTCTTATGTTTTTCCGCTCATCCTAAAAAACACATGTGCAACGAATCTTAAAGATAAGTACCGACATATAAAACGACTAAATGAAAGCCATGTGCAGTTGTTGAGAGACGCTTCGTTTTACTGTCTACTGAAGACGTGCCAGCTTACAAAACTGCTGCTGAACTATAATGGCGACGTCGACAACAATGGAAACCTCATCGTCTAGGACTTCTTCTTGTATACCAAGAATCACCAACCCATCAACATCCAGCTGATACTCCATCCATTGCTAACTGCAGCATTGTCTTCATGTTGTGTTTCTCATAAATCATAAACCGACGACAAACGAATGACGACGTTGGCGACGGTAAAGTAGCGTACCCATTCCATCACGTCAGAAACCTTAAAATGAAGAGAATGTGTAGCTTTTTTACTAGTATTAGATTTTACCTACTTTCATCGAGCAAATCGCAAAATATGCACACAAACACATACGCGCGCACACACACACACGCACTTTGCTGTTGCCAAGAGAAGGACAGTAGTACGTTGTTGCGGCTGTCTAATTATTGGGGCATAAAATTAAACAATGAAAGGGTTGGAAAATTTGAAAAATGGAAGTACCAAGTGGCACCATGTACTAACGCTCCAGGTTTTGCTACAAACCCACGGAAAATATAAATGGTTTTAGTTGTAATTTTACTATAACTATAGTTACTGTACAAAATGAACAAAGTTTCATATACTTAAACAATAATAACAAAACTATGTTTCTGAAAACACCCGGGATAAGGCCGTTTTTCGGTTAGGAGAAGGAAAAGCCCCTTGGCCAATGTGAATTTTGCCCTTGTTTATATTACAATTAGTTCAAAGTGATACACTACAAGCAATACCAACTGACCGTTCTTTTTGTACATAAAATTAAACAATTTTTAAAAAATCTTGCCATTTATGAAGATGAAGATAAAATAATTAACTCGTTGCTGGTTTAATGAACCCTACGCAATTTCGTACCATAACCTCATTGCACCTGAAGGGCATTGCATTACACCTGGAGGGCAAAACTGCTATGCATAAATACTCACACATATGTACGAAGAGGTACACAATTACTAACTCAGAAATGTGTCAAAATGAACAACGAATGTGATTCATACGAATGTGCTATTTATTGAATAAACCGACCAGACTGTTGAGTTTTTCACTTTCCGTATGGTACGTCGAGTGGAACATACAATTGGTTCAATTTCGCGGCCTTCCAGCAATGCATCTTCATAAGTAGGTTCAGCTTTCAAAGTCCAAAAGGACCTAATTGATTAATATACGAAAAAATGTGTAAATATACTTCTAACACCTGTTGCTCCGCAGCTTTTGATAGATACATTTAATGCTCGAGTTTCTCCGCATTTGTTGTGGAAAGTGCATTGTTTGGTTTTTAGATCATGTAGTGTCCATTTTTCTCCAAATCGTAAATCGTTCGAACATTTAAGTGTTTTTATACAGAGCATTCCTAACAAACATCCCTAACAATCACATATAACGATTGTAGCACTGCGACCTTACTACAAACAAGACAATTAAAGAGTACTGTTGTATCAAGCAATCAGCAGTCAAATATGCGATACAAAGGCATACTTTTACAAATGTCTTTCACTATCGAGACTCAGCGAGCGCAGCCGTCTTGAAAATTCTTCAATGCAGTACCATCACTTCTATTTTTCTTACGTTTCCTTTTATTCTAATATGATCTATGCGGTTCCAGTTCACTAGGTAATATGATTGAATAAATTGCACCATTTTATTGTATCTTCGTTTGTAGAACTGGAGCTGATGGAGCATAAATTGTCAGTATTGTACGATTTTATTTTTCAAACACCATGCCCTCTTTCAGCGGTGGTCGAAAGAACCAACTCCGAAGCAAATAAGAAACTCCCGGCCAATATGGCCAATAGTGTTTTGTGTGATGTCGACAGTCTTGTGCCGGAAGTCCCGGAACCACCGCGGTTAAGGATTGTGTGGACTTGAATGAAATTGTCTTGTCGAACCCCGATGGGGGTATTGGAATGGACTTTTCCCGCTGGTTACCCTTCGCTCATTCTTCACTTTCTTTTCTCTCTTTCCATCCATTTTGGTTGCGGTCTTTATCGGTGATGCTGTTAGTATCCACGCCACACCTAACCACACATTGCCCAACAGTACTGTTTTATACACATTCATCGGTGGTCTTTTATCTGCCGGTTTTCATCGCACTTCAATTCGTTTTCTTTTCTATTATTATTAGATTTTATTTCATTCTCGACTTTCTTCGTTTATATATTAAATTAAATTTTCCATTTATTGCATTCAGCAGCATCCACACCGTAAGCCGGAGTCCGCGTTGCATGCAAGACACGCAGTCACTACGGCTATGCGAATGTTCATTTTTTACTTACGTAAAAATGCTTTACGAAAATTTAGCTCACTTTCAAACTTAGTAAGAAAAAAAACATCAAAACCAATGGGTCGCCCATTAGTTGTCATGTGTGGATGATATTGATTTTTTCTGCTAACTTAATACAAACCTTGCATCGTTTTCGGATGGATGGACGGCCTACTTATTAGCTTACAAAGCTACAAACGATTCGTGGTATCACAGAAAACCAATCAGCAGAAATATATTCATGGTCGAGAAACGAGTGTGGAGTACATTCCGGTAGACGCATCAACGTCATCACTCCAACTTGGTATGGGCCTAACATGCTGACTGGATAGTGCGATATTGAGAGGAGAAATTAAGTAAAACATTTTAATAAAACGATCAATATAAATCAATACTTTCATAACTGACTGTAACAATTTAAACAATATAAATAACAGTATGCTTATGTAGCTAAATAATTACTACTTTTTTATTTCAACAGCACTTCCTCCAGTCGGAGATGCATTCCCTCCGGTCATTGGATACTTTAACAAAACCCATGCATCATGCTTAACCGTAACTCGTTCCACAATGATCTCTCCCCAAGCGCAATTCCAATTTACTCGTCTGGGACCAAACCCATCGGTGTCCAGCAATAAAAAAGCTAATGCGATTTGCTGTTTTGTGTTATAAGATTGAACACTGAAAACATGTCGTACAGCTGGTGGAGCAAACAACTATACAGTACGAACCACTAACAGCATTGGTATTTGTTGAACAAATAGGAAGTAGGAAGCTGTTGTCGGAAAAAGAGAAAATAAATTTTCTTTGGCATCCTTGCCATAAGCAATTGAATGCCAGGAGCAACCGATCGACCAACCGATGCGATAGCGATACATGAACGGCCACCTTCCTCTATAGTCGGTGTGTATAAATAAAAATTGGCAATAAAAATAAAGCCCTGCAAGTGTACTCACACACTCTTGCCGACCTATCTACACATTCTCCCACATGCTCACGTAGAGACGTACTTCAACTCGCGCCTGTTTGCATACCCATCGATGCAAGCTGGAGTAAGCCCAGGGAGCAATTGGAAAGAAAGCCGATTTTTTCGATGTTGTTTCGTCATTTTCTTTCCTAACCATTCCAGCTGGATGGATCAGATGCTGCAGTAGAAGCGCACCAAAAATACCACTACCCTGCATGACCGAATAAAATAAAAGAGGCAAAAGAGGCAAATTATTGAAACCTCTGTTACGGAAAGCAGAGCCGAAACCATATGAAATGTAAATTCAAATACAAATACTACAAATCGCTTCCAAATTTTGCGTACGTGATTTATCGTAACGGTAGCAGTTGAGCATCGTGCATTTGTCCCATAGCATCGTCTAATGGTAACAGGAATTGAGCACCGCGGGGAATCGTACCATAGAGGTACGAGAACTCAAGCACCTTTCGTACGAAACAGAAGCGATTCTGGATTGTTTGTGAGAGAGGTAGTACGTTCAGCGTAGCTTAAAGCTACGTATCTTTTTTATGTTTAAATCGGACTCCTTAAGTACTTCTCATCGGCACATGTATTTACGCTGATGGCACAAAACGGTTATAATGCTTGTCAACAGCTAAGGAAATGTTATAACATTCCGCCGCTTGCCAGAAGTGTTAGGATGCTCCGGCCTTTGGATACACAACATTATAAAATATTCATTTGCAGACGATAACGGAAAAATATTCCTCACATATTGATCGTGAATCATTTAGGACAGCTTCGTTTGTTATATTTTAGATTGTAATTTTGATTGCTTTACGTCTCGATTCAGTATTGGTGTTCAACCATGCGACTCCATTAAGATTACCAATTATGACCTTTGCAGAAAATCGACCGTTCGTATTCAGAAGTATTGAGCTCTCTACCTTTGCCATTCCAATTTTTGGAGTCATATTGGCCTAAATAATAATTTACAAGAAATTTTGCTAAGAAATACTCTCCTGAATCGCTTACATAACAAAATATGAAAAAGAAAATATTCATAATAATCTCTTCAAATCATTTACATGTACAACCATCCTGTTCTAGTTGATAAATGGATAAGATATCCTCTTTCTGTTCGTTTAGCACGTGCTTACTAGCAAACGCATCATCTTGGGCTGGTCCTCTTTCGGCGATTTGCTGCTTCCCAGTTTTCGCATCGTGTGATAGTTTTGCGATTGAGTTCAGGTTTGCACTATAAATCATCGAACACCGCTGTTTCGCTTCTTGAGTGTTTGGTGGTCGTAGAACAGCATCGAGTAATAAATCAATCTTCTCACGCTTGTCCTTTCCATTGTAACGATTCACATTCGCGTGCAAATCAAGTGTAATATGCTCTCGACTGTGCATATTTACTTGAGCTGTAGATTCTTAGTTCTGCTAGTAGTGAAAAAACACATGAAAAATAGCACAACGTTGAACGTACGGAGACAGTCCTTCTTCTTGTTGGTGTGATAATGACAAGGATAGTAAATTTACTTGTGCACTATTGCGGCATCTTGACTGGGTACCGACCAGCGCCTAACCGACCAGAAAGCGAACCAGATTGAATCGTAATAGTAATGCTTTGCTTTGCTTTCTATGTAGCATGATGAAGCGTTCTTTGCACTGGATGGGTTTTTGAAGCCCGATTCGGAGGAGTTGCAACATCTCGGGTCTGTGATGAATGAGGTCATAAAAAAGTACTTGGTTTTAGCATTACGATATTTTGTAGATACATCCTAAATACATCTACTGTTGCTTATTCAACAATGTACTGTAACGTGCGTACAATCTTATAATGCGATGTTTTATTTCTGCTGTGACAAATACGTCAAAACCGGTTCACAAAGAAGGCATGAGAGCAAAAAAAAATATAAAAAATTGATGGTCAAATCACCATGAACTATTTAATAATTCATTTGGCTCGATTAAAAACAATAACTGTAATAAAAATTGCAAATCCTATTAAAAAATAGGACTTTTCATATGTCGAAACTAATAACTACAATGTGATTAAAGTAACTAACGGCAGTGCAAACATTTAATAAGTTGTTTGTGTTGCAAGTGCGCATTTCGATTGTTCCGCTTTAAGTTTCTATTAATACCTTGTTTGTCATCTGTGAAAATCAGAAAAATATCACCCAACCCCGTAACCATTCATCTAAAATGTATGATAAGGAAGAGACTTCCCTACCTACGCCGTATTATCAAGCGAAGACACCGAGATTTCTTAAGAAAAATCACCAAACACTTTACGAACAGCAGCAAAAAATGAACCCATTCGAATCATATATCTTTCTTTACTTTCGAAAAATATCCCTTTTTCTTATACCCAAATGCCGTGAAATAAGGGTAAAGTAGTCTCCTGGAAGCAAATTTCACAACACTCAATAATTAGTATTTTGTCTTAATATGCGTATTATTTATTTTGTTATTTACTGTTTTTCGTTTTTGCTCAATGATAATATGATCAAAATAATTGCCTTCTATTTCCTACGAACCGTGTATTCAAAACGTGTAAAGGTCATTAGCTTAGGTACGATTCTCGAAATGGTATATTGTCGGTATATTCATGGCTTTGTAGTCGGTCTTTATCCCATTTTATGACTTTCTGCAGTGCTGTGTGGTTGAAAAGCAAAAGCCTTTATATACGTATAGGGAAAAAATTTAAAGGTATGATCAAATAAATAGCAATAAATAGAATAATAATCACACCACCAATATACGTATTGAAATTGAGATAAATTTTTGTGCTACCCACTGTTAACAGCTTTAAAGCTTCTTACATTGAACGATATGTATTAGAAAAATGTTTGTAAAGGATTATACTTATATATGTCCACTCTAACCCATCAGTACTCTCTTGGGACGCTAAAGCAAAATTTTAACCTTAAAAAATGAAAATGGATCTGACAGCTGTCTCAATCGCTCTGGACTTAAACCAAAGTGGGTATATAAGAAGGTGTCTTCATCTAGAACAAATTTTCCTCTGGCCCGCACAAAGTGGGTATATAAGGAGGTGTCTTCATCTAGATTTTCCTCTGGCCCACATCAATTTAAAAAACCTGCAACAACAGTCAAAACCGACGATTGTTGTTGGTGTGTGTGCATGTAGCCACCAATGGAGGCAGCAATGGTCTACATTTCAGATGCGGGAGTAGTTTTTATTACGCAAATATCATGCTGCAAATAGCACTTTTGCCTAATCTTGCTTTAAATCACTTTCCCGGTGATTATTTTGTTTCTACAGGCGATAAAAAGTCCAGCACGATCGCTGTGTGTGAGGCCTACTTTTGTAAACAAACATTCACCTCGCGTGTCAAACTGAATTTGCAAATGGCCGCCTGCCAGATGCAAAGAAGACACCTCCTTATATATCCACTTTGACTTAAAACCATGGAACCTAACCGTCGTCATGTTGATGCCTTATTATGCCACTTGGCACCAAGGCATCGTTTACCGTGAATTCACCGATAATCGTGTTTCCACTGCTCAGAATTTTTGGCGACCCCTGCACCACGAGCCGGTTGCATCAATCGTGTCGCACGAGTTGGACCTTGCTCCAACCACCCAACCTGCACCTTCGACAGACAACAACAACTTACCTCCGGCACGCTCAGAAACGGATCCCCTACACGTGGCTTAATCACCAAAATCGTCACTTCTTCACCGGCACTGCACAACAATATTTCATTTTATTACCTAAACGTAAGAGGTTTGCGCACTAAACTAACCTTCGTCTTGCATTGTTCGAATCTGATTTTGAACTGATAGTGCTGACTGAAACGTGGTTGGATGAGCATATACCTTCGTCCTTGTTTGCCGATAATGATCTCTCTGTTTATCGCTGTGATCGCAACACCGACAATAGCTCTCATCGTCATGGTGGTGGTGTGCTTATCGCATGTGCTGCCACTCTCTCCTGCTCACTCGTATCGCACGCTTATCCTACGCTAGAGCTAGTATGGGTGTGCATTAAACTCCGACGCTTAGCGATGTATGTCGGTGTAATTTAAATACCTCCGGATCGAAGCACATCCGTAAACGTTCTGGGTTTATTGCATGAGAGCGTCACGGTGATCACTGAGAGAATGAATCCGAGTGATCTCATACTCTTATTTGGCGACTTCAACTCTCCATCACTCTCCTGGATTCCCGCCCCCGTGCCGTGTAATTACTACATCCCGAGCGGCATACTATTGTCAAATTCAACACTGGTTGACGGTATGAATGCTAACCGACTAGTGCAGAATTCGGACGTGAAAAACTCTCGAGATCGACAACTGGACCTAATTTTTGTGAACGACGCAGCAAATGATCTCAATCCCGTTGTTCATCGCTCACCGCTGCCTTTATTACCTCTGGATCTGTACCACCCCGCGCTCGAGATGTCCATCAATCTTCCTGAGGCTTCCCTACCACCGCGGGATCGATCATCTCTACGTTAAACCCGTTACAACTTTAGACGTATGGATTACGGGAAATTTACGGAAATAGTTGAGTCGACGGATTGGTCCTTCATCGATGCTGTCTACGACATGAACGATGTAGTGGGCCGGTTTAGCAATGTTATTGCTACTGCAATACCTCTCTGTTGTCCTATCCTTAGACCCCCTCCTTCCCCTCCGTGGTCTGATAGATCTCGGAGAGTTTTAAAATCGGACAAAAAACGTAAACTACGTCTTTACCGCCGTTACCGCAATCCTCACTACTTGCGCCTTTACAAATACGCAGTCAATGCTTATCGTTTGCGTAATCGGTGGCTTCATAAGGCCTATTTAACGCGGTTGCAAAATCGTTTTTCCTCTAACCCTAGATCTTTCTGGCGTTATTGTAACTCCCTAGTAAATCCTTCCCATTTTCCATCTATAATTTCCTTGGATGACATATCGGCCAGTACCCCGACAGAGCAATGCGTGGTGTTGGCCAAGCATTTTTCGAGTGTATTTGTCGAGCACGATTGCAGTTCTTTGCCTGTTTCTGATTGTCTCTCCTATATTTCTGTTGATGTCATCCCTTCTTGTGTTGTGGTTATCAATGATGAAGTAGTTTTATCGGCTATTTCTAAATTGAATCCCTCGTTCTCTCCCGGCCCCGATGGTAACCCTTCCTCTGTAATTAAGAAGTGTAAATATGCGTTTGCACCGATTCTTAATCGTATTTTTAGTCGTTCACTCCTCCTAAGTTCCTTTCATACTGTTTGGAAATCTGCATGGCTGGTTCCTGTACACAAGAAGGGAGATAGGCGTGATGCTCGCAACTATCGCGGGGTCTCCCTTCTCACTGCTCCAGCCAAGATTTTTGAATATGTCGTCCTCTCTTCTCTACTTCCTTGTGTGACCAGCTATATATCTCCTCACCAGCACGGCTTTATGCCGAAGCGTTCTTCTTCCTCCAACCTTATGTCTCTTGTCTCGTCTGTGTTCGTTAACATGTCTGTTGGCCGTCAGGTGGATGCTGTCTATACTGACTTCAAAGCAGCATTCGATAGTATTCCTATTGATCTGCTGCTAGCCAAACTGGATAGACTCGGATTGGGAAGACCTGTTCTGGCTTGGTTAGGGTCTTATCTTCGCGAT
>STHB01030194.1:0-10726 GCA_018908115.1 Anopheles rivulorum
GTTTGAAATCTCATCCGAAAATGATAAAACGTTATGGGGCTGTTACCGACGCTAGAGTGTGAATAACGTTCGTTAAAAGTAGCTGTTGTTTAAAACATGACAACAAAAAGATATAAAAATGAATTAGCCAAAGATTAAAACGTAAGCATAATTTTCAAGTTTAAATAGGAAGGAGCTTGTTAAAACAAAGAAAACCAGTGTTAAAAATCACACAGCAAAACTAAAACAAATAATTATTAACTTAATTGATAACAAGCAAAATTCATGAAACAAAAACAAAAAAAAAGAGCAGATAGTTAAAGTAGAAACAAAACACAAGAGTATAATTTTGTAGGAAACAGAAAGACGAAAGTAAATGAAAGAAAACTAAAAGCAAAATGTTCATACAACCATTGAAGACATTTTTAAGTTGGAAACATAAAACAAACAAAATAAACGAATAAAACGGAGTACTTAGAAAAATGGATAAGCCAATAAAAACAACACTAAAACTTGCAAACAAAGGAAAACACTATTTTTCCTGCACAATTCTTCTTAAACCCAACTCAAACAAGTTTGCTGCGCGTCTGAGAGATTAAAATGCAAAACAAAAACCAACGAAAAAGCATCAGCCGGTGGAGGAAAAGAATTATCTTCTCTTCCATCATGGCATGCCGTAGCAAAAATGCATCTAATCCATGCAGCCCACAGATAATCCCTTCACGAGCGCACATACCCATCCCGCCGGAGCGTGTGATCCGTGTGGCGCTGACAGCAACACAGGAAGCCAGCGCGTAACCTCGGCAACGGTGTTGTGATGTTTGGGATGATTTCCGCCTAGTAACGGCGTGAACCTTCCCGAAAGTGAAGCCTGCCAAGTGGAACAGGTTGCACTTTGCAAAAAAGCACAAGCACCGGGGAATGCACGCAACATTATCCCGCACGGCTCGAGAGTGAAACTTACTTGAGTTTGCAAAATAACTACAAAATACACACACGAACATCCTATCCACCAGCCGGCACGCACACAAACAAAAGCGAGCGCACGTTGCAGTGAGTCAGGAAGGTGTAGTCCTTCAGCCGATGCTCAGCCCTGTGCAGTGTGAAGTTATGCAAAAACAAAAACAAAAAAAAAGCTGTAACGAACGTAGGAACGTAGAAATGCCCTCGCGGCCCATGCCATTTCGTACGCCCTCAAGTGTGACCAATTATTATTGTGAGAAAGCATGAATATTTTACAACCATTCGGCCAGGGTCTACCAGACTTGTTGTATGGGTTTCCAACAGCCATTCGCCAAAGGCCTAGGCCCAAAACCACCTTCCCTCAAAAACACTTGGCGTCGTCCGTCGGATACCCGGCAGCGGTACCGTCTCAAGTGGCTTGTGAAGGGGTTTTCGGGGTGTTTCGTTTTTTTTTGTTTTGTTTTTGTTGGTCCGATGTTGGTGTGTGAGATTTTTGATGATGAGACCCAGCGCACGATGGATTACATCTTTATGTGTGATGGGGAGAAGCAGTTTATTTTTCTTCTTCTGCTTTTGTTTTACTCTAATGTTAATTCCAAACCATCAAATGACTGATTTGGTTTTGGGGTAGAATTTTGCATCGAAACCTGCAACTTTCTCACGGCTAGTGCTGGGGTGGGATGACGCCGGTTGTTGGTTTGGGTTTATTATGCCCTAGCCAGTTTCCCAGCTCCAGAACGAGAAACATCGCACCGATCGTGTCTGTAAGTCGCTAATGATGAGTCTAGAGGCAAGGCTACAGTTCTGTCACTTGAAAAAGTAGTAAGTTCTCGAGATGTACATTTTCCTTCCTTTTCCTTCTTTATCTCTCTCTCTCTCTCTCTTTCTCTCCCTCCCTCTGTGTACTGTTTTTGCTTTCAAAAACAGTAATTGAAATTTGAGAACGCACACCACACGCTAATAAACTCGCTAATTGGAAACAGTCAGCAGAGATAAGGGCTGCATTCCGTGCCTCGGCACTCGGTGCCCGGTGCTTGACAGATATGATCTGCTTCGTTCGTTTTTTGTTTGTTTAGTGTTTTATTTTTTCGCCATCATCCATAATAATTTGTTGCCTTATTGCTCTCGGTGGGAATTTTACTATGCCGTGTAGTGCCTGCCGTTCTTCCGTATGGTTTTCGGTTGTTTTTTTTTATTTTTGCCTAGATGACTTATTACGACCCCGTCGTAAACATGCTTAGTAGTTGGGGAAGGCTTTTCTAGAGTTAAGCAGAAAGTCGATGGGAATGGGAATAAGAAACAGATTTGGATAGTCACAAGTGCAAAGGGTGTAACACTAGAAGTACAAGCAGTGGGATGTTATCAGTATTGAATTTTATGTTAATGCTATAGTTAATTGGGCTGATTTCCTTTTACGATGGTTTAGTTTAGCAATACAGTTAAATGAGGACAGTCGTATTCTTCACTTATAATAAAATGAAGTAATTTAAAGAATATAAATTATATTTAAAGAAATAAAATTTAACAATTCCATTTTTGTAGAAAAGGCATTTATGATTTTAATAAAACTTTCTAAAAAATGTAAAATAAAAAGCCACTTGAAATTGAACAAACATTTGAAATAGGAAAACAACAAGATCAATAACAACACAATTACAGTAGATAATCGATTATCCAGGGCCTGATTCCGGTAGACGGATGCTTAAAAATCGTGAGCTTTGCTTAAAAATAACATTTGCACAACTGTTTACTACGATTGTGATGTATATCAGATGAATGATGAATGTCAGATGAATCAAAGGACAGTTTTCTTTTTTGATTTCATACCACTGTGTTAATATTGTAAATCAAAGTCTTCCGGAGAAAGGTCTCGTAACATGCGTATAAAATCTAATGTTACATTATGCATAATATTTATCATTGTTTAACATCCAGCACACTGAGTTCACTTTATTTAATAAGTCTCAATTTACATTATTATTAAATGCCTTCTGCAATTATAAGTGTTGTTTATATTAAGCCATACATTCTCGATTTTCCGTAGAAGTCGATTAACCGGCATTTCCCGAATAATCGACAATCTACTTTATCACTTGTAGCTCATGTACTTCGGATTGCCTAACAGCAGGCGCCGAAAAATAATGTCAAAATATTATTTCGTTCATGCCATTCTAGAAAAACTGAGTTTAATATTTGAAAATGAAAATAAAATACAGCAAAAGCTTCTAAAAAGCTGAAAAACTTACAACCCATTCATCATTTACTGATGTTTATGAGAATGAATAAACCTGCTGCTTAAACGTCGTTATGCAGAACGAGTTTCCTAATAGTAAAATTGCTCCCTAAAGGTATTAATTCTTCCATCACTGAGCATCTACAGCAAAACAACTCTAATGAGCTTGCCATTTTCTCTCATGACAACCCTCTCCCAACCGGTGAGCAAATTGACCCAGGAACACTGTTTGGGGCAGACGATGGCCGGTTCCATGCCACGCCAACCGCTCGTAACCGTGCGGCTGTGGACAACCGATAAGCTTCCTGTTTCCGCGCAAAATGCAAGGGCAAATGAATATTTTCATCCATGTTTGATCGACCGACACCTTCGCCCTGGTGCACGGTGAAAACCTCTCGGAATGAACCGGCATTTGCTTTGGCTCGTTTGAAAAAGCCGCATTCATTCGGTACGGTCACTCTCCATCCGGGTTGCCGGATTCCCGAAGCCGACAGTCATAATATTCAACGCTTAAGTATCAACGAACGGTGCCATTCTACGATGCCAACCACTCGCTGTCTGTATGTGTGTTCTTTTATCGTGCCCGGTCCAGCACGTAGGACGCAGCCAGGAACAGGAACCGCTTTGCAGCACGATCAAACATACTAGCGTGCCACATGGGTTGGAACACAGTGTGGCACAACTCGCAACGAGCAACAATGTCGAAAAAGGGATTAGCTCATTTCCGAAACTTTTCATCTATTTATTCTTCTCTATTTACCCCGGCAAACACACCGGGCACCACTGTGCCACACCAGGAGTTGTGGTAGATGTATGTAGAAGGTGCCAGTCGTTAGTGACCGGTGACTGCAAGTGACTGGAAGCCGGATGTCAACGTTTATGTTGCGTTTTTTTTCTCTTCTCTTTGTGTTTTTGTTCCATCCTTCCTGGCGCCTAGTGTCCTAGTGCAAATGTGAACTAGACTGGTGGACTGGACCACGACGACCTTAACAGCCGTCCGAACAACACCGTTCGGGAAACACCTTTTTCTTGTACCGGCCACCGGCGAAAGGTTCAACAATTGTTGTGGCCCTTATGTGTTCGGTCGGTTGAATCTGTTGGCTTTAGTGGATGACGAACAATTTGCGGTCGTTCGCCGCAGGTTGACAGTGAGATAGAGAGAAGGAGAGATTGCTTCGCAAATAGAGGAACTTCTGCCGATTAATGAATGTTTTAACGATTTTCAAACTTAGAAAGACAAAAACATGGACCACGGTTTTATTTTTTGGACGGAGGCTTAGAATGGGTTGTGTGATTAGTTTACAGGGTACTCTTTACTTTAAAGACCCAGCTTTTAAGACTTGCTGTATGTAGGAGGAGTGTCGAAATCGGTTCAAAATATTCTTTACCTTGTTCATCCACTTTACGCACCAAATCCGTCACGGTTGGACGCACTCCAGCTAAGCCTGCTGGTGGAAGGGAAAAGTTGCAAGTAAGCTCAAATTACAACCGGAAGCAGAACTGGTCAAGAACAATGGAGACGTTCCCAGGGCTCCCCAATATCTAGCTGGTTTCTAGCAGTTTCTGTGAAGAATACTACCCTCGGTGTCGTTTTGAGCAAACGAGTTGGTAACCATGTAACCTTGCAGTACAAAACTTCTCAAATGAGTCACAGAGAAGGTAGAAGAAGATTTTGCTTTTAAATGCGCAAGGAAGAATGTGTGAGAGTTTTTAATGTACTTGCAGCACGCAAAGGGCCATCTTTACGTTTTCGGTGCTAAACTTCGTTGTGTTAGAATCGTTCCCAAAGTGCCTAAAGAAATAGAGCTGCACGGAGAAGGTTCGTGATGAACCAATGATGATGATGAAGTCGTTTAATGCTTCCAGGGTGTTTAATCCTCTGTCATGGTTGGTGGTTTTTCCTAGTGGAAATCTAACCACACGTGTGAGACTTTAGATTTTTTCCTGGAATTCGGGTGGGTTCTAAGATTTTTCGGCTCTTTTATTTCAATTCCAAAATACCTTTGTAATAGATTTAATATAACCCAACACTCGTGTTTATTGTAAATCACACACCGGACCATAAGCTAAACCAAGCAATGGCAGCAAGAAATTACCGCACTGTAACCATGTGTGGTCTGCAGTGGCGATGGCAAAATTACACCAAGCCCAACATTAGCTTAAGAAAGCAAAACTCTTATTACGGACGCGCTAGGGTAAGGTAAGCCGGGCGCAGCCAAAGCGTACGATTCGCAACTGGGCCCCCAAGCAATTAGTCACAGAAATTTCTCTTATCAGACAAATAAATCACTCGCCCATTTTGACAGGGACATAATTGTGGTGTGTGCGTGTGTGTACGGAAGCATGACAGGATTATTGCTGTTCTTGAACCGTGTGCATGTTCACGTTCTTGAGCAGAACACTGAAGTAGTGCTTTAATGTCACGCAACTCTCCGACACACGGATCGGACATTGGAACAAAAGGGCAAATATGAAGAACTTGAAGAATATAAGCGAAATAAGAGGGAAGCAGAAAATCCGTCTGTAAATTAGACTCAAAAGAACAAGCATATTACTTGGAAAGCTTGTTTCCCCAATTAAATGTCATTAATATAGCTCATAATATTATTTTATAGGATATCGTTTTTGAATTTTATAAGCCATTGTATTTTAAAAGGGTTAAAGCATTTCCATTCGAAATATAGACATAACACTAAAACGTTTACTTAAAGCATACCATTTTGCTGTATGCTGTTCATTCCTTTACTACTGCTACTACTACTACTACTACCACTACACACATACTTTTGCTCTTTCATTCCCATGTGTCTAAACCTGGCTTGCTGCTACGCGTGGGATCGAATGAGTTATGATCGGACGCTTATGAAAATCAAAAGGAATTAAATACATCTGGTGCACCAAAGCGAAACGAATCCCAACACGCTGTGTTTCGACACTGTGTGCGTGGTTTGGTTATTAGCGAGTTGAATCCGTACGCCGTCCCGGTGTTGGGTGTGTACGTGCTCTCCCGATGGAAGTACTCATTGGTGCCATTGGTTTAGTAGTAGTAGGAGGTGTACCCGGACACATGCTGTTTTGCTTTTTGTTCCGACAGCGTTATCGGAGTACACCGTTTAACTGTTTTAATGAAATTTCGTCTACGAAGCGACCAGTAATTTAGGACTAAAAAACTGTAAACGTTTCCACACCTGCCGAAACGTGGAGTGTTTTTTACGCAAAACCATTACGAACATTTTAACATTTCAACAACAAAAAAACAATTCGAAAACAACAACGCACGTTAGCGCACAGTGGCTTCTGCATCGTTGACACCCATTACCGTAATCAAAAAATACCTTCCCGGGTGCGTTTTTTTGAACGAACAAAGAGATTTTTGTCGGAATTTATCGATGATTGAGTTTCGGTTTCTTCCAACCACAGTCCTCTTCCCTTCTCCCTCACTACACGGAAACGAACCCCCGCAAACGCCAACATCTGACTGATGATGTCAGTTGTGAAGCTTTTAAGATAATAGGTTTCGTTGAAGCGCCTAGCAAAACTCGTGTCCAGCCCCGAACCCGGACCGGTTGAAATTAATTGCTTTTGAAGCATATGGAAGTGTGGGTGGGCGACTGAATGCCCGTGTGTGTGTGTGGCTAGTTTCCCGGGAACCGTTTTTCACGCTTGCTAACTGTTGACAATTTTTAACGCAACGCATGAGCTGCAAAACAAGTTATTTCGGCACTGGATCTCGTGCGCCAGCTGCGAGTATTGCGTAAAGTGCCTCAGGCAACAACAACGACAGAAAAAAAGAAGTACAATCCGATGCCGTTGTGATATTGTCCTTTCGATTTTGTTTTGCGCTTTTAGAATCGATAGCGCAAGGCATTCGGGTATTCGCTAAATCGAAAAAGAACGAAAGCATGTGCTCTATTACTAGGAAACGAATAAGCTAGAAAGCTTATTTTCAATTGTTTTCTCTTTGAAGCGTATTGGATTTTTATACATGTTGTTTTATACAAATATATCAATAAAAACAATTTGAGAATAATGTTCCGGGAACAATATTTTTATCCCCAGTCTAGTAGGTGTAAAGGGCTATTTTAATGTAAAGGCTTTAAAGGGATCTCTTTCATGGATTCGAGGATCTCTTTTGCCTTTTAACTTCCGAATTACTATAGAATGTTTGCTAGTATGTGTAGTTCACCTTGTGCAAAGACCATTTGCCTAACTCGCCAATTCGTTTAGTAGATAGGTCCCAATTACAGTTCAGGGAATTGCACCAAAGTTGTTCACCTATTCAAAACGATTTTCAGGAGACATCCGGTATAGGTATGGTAGCTCCTCATTTAGTGCGCATTGCAGAATATCATATTAGAATATGGTATTATATATAGAACTCATTCTAAAAGTAATTTACAACCTAATTTGTTACTGGAGCCATCTCGCGGTCTTAATCTTTTGGAGGAGTTATATACGCCGCCTAACCCTTATTCAAGTTTTTTATGGTTGATGCATCAACGTCTTAAATGTCGGAGTCTTCAATATCTGGAACTTTGGTGACAGAGTCGTTCAATATCACTCGAATAACATAACCAACTAAGCGGAGTAGATGCTTAGAACCCTTTCGCTCTGTTCTACGCAATTATTCGATTCTAGATCGTCTCTTATTCAGGCGTATTTCATGGTAAATATGTTTATCTAACTACCCGTTATAAGGACTATAGAAATTAAAGTTAAGTGAGAGTTATCACTTTGTTTGAGTTTTAAACATGATCTAAATAAAAAAACAAATACTTAAGAACTGCTTCAACGTTACTAAGACTTAGGACTTAAATAATCACTGATACGTTTGGAGTTCTACGTACATAATAAGTAAAGAATGTCTAACAATATTTATTTCTTTACTCATTTTATCTTCCAAATGAATGATAATTAAACTAGCACCAAAACTAGCAACTCTGCAGATTTATTACCAACACTACTAATTACAAGCCGATACGGTTCATCATCCTTGGGCACGATAAAAATTGAACGTACCACACTTTTGCTTGCAGCTAGGTCCGAAAACAGAACAGCTTCAACGCCGTACATAAAAGCGGAATTAAATAATCGCATGCAGGGCGAACATAAGCCGTAAACCGGCGTAACTGCGGCACCTCGTTTCATGTTTATTAATTATGCAAATTGTGTTCGTCGTTGAAAATTGATTTTAATCATTATTGCCCCCGAATTGTGTTTACGTACCAATGGCGATACTTAAACCTTCATTTGAGCACGTACTGTGCCCGGGTGTGCTGGGTTAGGATAGTTTGAGCATCAGTAGTATTATTATTGCTGCACGTAAAGGTATGAAAGGATTCATTTTTGATATTATTAAAAGTTTCTATTTTAGGCTAACACGTTACGTACAAACAAGTGTCGATTGTTAGTGTATTATTCGACATTGATTTGACATCCACGGAAACGCGAAAGATAACACTGCGCACAACAATCCATCAATTAGCACTTCATCATTGTCACGGAATGGGTGAGATTTGCGACCGTACACTGTTGGCGTGAGTGTCGGCCTGCCAATCGCAGCACCAGTAATCGAACACAGCTGTACAGCAAAGAAAAGAAAGAAAGCTGTCCGAAACTTGGTGCCACAATGAATAAAAAGGATAAAAAAAAACAGAATATTCCACTCGAAACCGTGACCGTGAGTGAATGAAACAATCAATCCTGCTGGCGGTTGAAAAACATTGGCCATTTGAACAACGGTCTCTCTCTTCTCAGCTCCTTTTCGTGTGGCATTATCCTTTTTGGGATTGATTTTTCCTTCTTCCTTTTCAAGTCTTCTGGTTTCATTTGTTCGCAACCATGCGCTTCCTTGTTCATTTGCCGACAAATCTGAATGGATTGCAAGCGGACCCAGACCGAAAACATGAAAAGCAATTAAACTCCAATTGGAAAAACGCAGTCGCAGTTTGTGCCATCCCGGAGTTTTTCTCCTCGGCCCCGGCTTGATAGCTTTCGACAGGCAACGACAGTCGGACGAGTGCCCGGACAGTTTATGTGCCACCCGGTCGGGTGCGGTACTCGTACCGACGGACCAACGGGAAAAACCCGGGCGGAAAAATCAATTCCAAAGATATCGCAATCAAACAGAAGCAGCGCCAGTATCTTAAGCCACCGCCGATAGTCGTGATAGATTGCGATTTAAAATTGAAAAGCTTCACCCGTTCGCTCGTTCCTGCTGGCAAGCTGTACCCGAACCTGCCGAAAGGCTCTGGCCAGCCGGCCCGGATCGGGCGGTGAAATGTTTCATGTTCATGCCACGGATGCAACAGTCGCGCTGATTCGAGCAGTTTTGCTCCGGCTGTGTTTGGCACAACCCGCGTGAAAGCATTCCCGGGGTTTGGGCGGAAGAAGAAAACGAGCTCGGTAAGGTGGGAGCAAACGGCTGTACGGACCGTTTCGATGTGGCGAAGAATGGTTTGAATTAAAAACGGATTCATCAATTCTGCTCACGTCAAATCGAATGATATTATCGGGTGGCGCGGTTTTACCCTTGCCTGCCAGGACACTTGACTTCGTCCGAAGTCGTGTGGTTGCTGCCACATAATTGCATTGTCTTTTGAGGCCGGGCAGATGTTGGGACGCAGTTTGTGGCAGTGTTGGTCGGAAGACTGTGGTACGGCCATCATAGATCAATGGTTGGCGATATGCTGCCGGCTGTTATAAATTGAGAACTGATTGATATACGTGCCACGACGGTGCACTGTGGAGCTTCTAAATGGAACTAATCAAATGCGGTGGAGAAACGAAAAACAGAAAAGAATATCTTGTGCAAGTTTGTTATTTTCAGGCATTTTTAGGTTTTGTTGGAGGTAATAAAGAGTCCTTAACAGACTATAACTTGGTATATTCAACAATAGTAAATTTGAATATAACTTTTATTAGACGATTTATTCTGTATATGACTACCATATGTTTTAGATAACTTTAAAATCTTGTACGAAAGCAGATACAGATTACAACTTCTAGGGCTGCTTTCACAGTTATGCTGGTACCAGCAGAAAAGTAACGAAATATGCGTTTAAACTTCTTAAGAAGAATCCTCAACTAAAGATAGACGTAAAAGTATTACTGACGACTTAATTGCTCTTGTCATCAGCTGACTCAGGAGCGTTTGAGCTTTTAGAGAAGCGCGTAGAACTTTCGTTCTATGATATTTTGAAATTTGACAATCCTCTGTCCAAAGCTATAAAGAGTCACTTCTGGTAATTTATGAATCAGAATTTATCAAAGTTAAATCAGAATTTATCAGAGACGATTAAAGACGGTTAGAGTATTGGATGGCACTTCACGTCGATATAAGGGCAAAGCGTTCAGGAAGATTTTTCAAAACTGTTTAATTTTACTTTTATTAAAACATGGGCAGTTATCATACAGGATTACTTATTAAATCGTCTCAAAAATTATCTTGTAAGCTCAACTTCCTCGGTCGTTTTAGTGTGGTGGAGAGAGATCTCAACCTTTTACTTGAATGTTTATCGTTTAAATGTTTACTTCTTCATCTTATCAAGA
>STHB01030214.1:0-10726 GCA_018908115.1 Anopheles rivulorum
CCCGATGTGTACTGCTTTTCGGTAAAGCCCGGAGGGATTTTATAAATGCATATACAAACGGGTTCGGGTTCTAGTGCCGTGGCCGAGTGCTGTGGTCATGGCTGGGGCATCTCGTACATGCTATCGATACAAGCGTACACTCCTGGTATGTGAAGAATTCAGCATATCGATTGTGCAGCATTATCGATGCTTCGTGCATTGACCGTTCGGAACCAGGAGGGCTTTGTCGAAATCGATGTGCTTCCAGCATCAAACGGCAAAAAAGGGAGCCAAACATTAATCTCTTCCGAATGCATCACAAGCACCAATAACCATAACGTACAATGCAGCTTGTACCGTCACTGCCATAGTTTGTTGCAAATGCTTTTCCATTTGGTCGGTTTGTCGGTCAGCCGTTTTAAGCAATGTGCGAAACAATTTGATCGCACCATCAAACAAAACTGTGCGAAACAAAGTTTTGCATCTTCCGTTTGGAGGCGAATGCCGGATCGACAAATTACGGGGGCTTATCGATAGCAATAAACTTGCCGCCACAAACATCGGTGTGCTGATAATGGGTACATTCTACCGTTTCGTCACGTACCGGTAATTTGGAGGGCGGTTCGGCAAGTTTCTGTGTAAACTTTTTAATGGCTGTATTACCTTTACCGAGAATCACTGCTATTTTGGGGAAAATTTGTTCTTTACTGTTTACTGATTTTCCGACTCTTTCGGCAGCTTAATATTCATGGTTTAATGGTGGAAAGTTGTAAATTGTGATACATGATCGAAATAAAGCGCCATACCATTAGAATATCGGGGCAAAATTGCCCCATTGTCACGAAGTGTCGGTGTTTGGGGAATGGGTGTTGTTCGATGTAAGCAACCGCTTGGGTTAATTTTTAATTTTTAGGCAATTAATTTGTTCTAGGTACAATATTTTAAAACAGCTAATCAACAGAAAAAAAATCGATAAAAAGTGTTTATTGTAGCTTATAATCAATAATTAGATCGTTTTAAAAGTAGATCTAATTTATGATCTAAAACGAATAACGCCTATAGTTATGCAATGATATGAAATAATAGTCTAATATTAAACAATCTTTCGAATTAACCGGTTTATGTCAAAGCCTACTTTGGTGTAAACATCTTAAACCGTAAATAAGCTCCATTTATGTCGAGATTTTTAAAGCACAGGAACGTTACAGTGCGCTTAAAGTAAGAGGAGAACCAGTTTTCACCTCATTAACCTCAAAAGCGTCATCCGTGGCAATAAAGGAAACGATGAGCGTTGAGGGTAAACGTATACCGTGTCTGTGGGTGTGTGTGCCGACACAAAGGTATGCTTAGACATGATGACAGAGCAATTAGTAGTGTATTGGTGTGTCAAAGAACCGGCCAAAGAGGTCGATGAAAAGGATATAAAGAGCGTTACATCAACATTGAGTGTCGTTTTAATTGCGTGTCATTTATTTACAGCTATGTTTTAGTAAATAACTACATATTTTAGTAAACCAAATTACATTCAGAGCATTACTTTTCATCCACTTTAATATATATTTTTAAAGCATTTGGCTAGCGCAATGGCTAGCGAACAAACGCACTTACTCTCACCAAAAGCGTTTACTTTGCTACATTTCCATCAGGGCGGAATGAAAATCAATCATCTGTCATTCGAAATTCACCACAACGCCCTCCGCCTCAAAACTTACACAGACATTGCGTAAAAAGGGCAACTCCACAGAACTCACAGAAGAAATACTTAACAGATGGATTCTGTTCGGTGTGCCCACACGAAAACACACTGGCCTACATTTAAGAGCCTTCCATCGTTTCTTCCAAGCGTCTGGATGGGTTTTGGAAAATGGAAGTACCGAAAACCTCCTTGCAGGACAGGCAGAGAAAATGGCACACAACAGTCGTGGAAAACAGCAACAACAGCGACACGGAAAGCTGCCCGGCATGGCTGGCACTGCCTGGCATGATTTCCTGCTCGTCAATCAAATAAAAAATGCTAATTTCAGTGTTTTTCTACCAAAAAAAAAAAAAAAAAAAACAACCCAGTACCACCCTGAAGGGTAGCGAAAGCACTGGCAAACACTAGATGATCGTCAATGGTAAAAAGTGCGAAGTGCTTTGCCCTTAGTAGTTGGTGCAAAAGAACAAAGCAAAAAGGCAAAGGCGTTTAGTTGCTATTTGCTTACCATTCTCTTCCATTTTGGCATCACCCCACACAGGCCGCCTAAACCATGGAGCCAATTTTCACGCTTTTCACCACGATACGATAACCCTCCCTGGTTGGTGACTCGGTTGGTACCGTGCCGGTGAAAAAAGCAAACTCTTCTTGTGTATTTTGTCGAGTGAAGCAGGGAAAAGCGAGCGCTTGGTTTCCCGTGGCGTTGGTTTGTTCCCTTCAATCACCTCGCTGTAATGGACAGCCGACCACCACCAGCAGCAGCAGCAGCAGAAGTGAAAAGATCGATTCGTTACAGCAAGGAAAGCAGAAATTTATCGCTTAGATCGCGTCTCGGGGAAAGAAAAAAGCTTTTCCTGTTGTTTTGTTTTTAATTAAAGAGCTTTCGATGGAAAGCTGTTCACTGTCAAATAAAGGAAAGAAGTTAAAGTTTTCTTGTGGCATTTGGCTGACGGTGCGAAGGGAAAAGTTTATTAATTAAGAAAATAATGAATTGAGTTGATTGTAATTTAATTCTGTGGCATTGCTATAAACAGTACTTAAACACTTAAGTAGCAATGAAGTCAATCTAGAAATATGGTTTTTAATGTTCCATTTAAATGAAACAACGGTTTTATTAATAATTAAAATGTGCAATTTACACAAAGCAGCTGTAACTGGTCGTTGAGTAAATGCGTAAAAGGACATTGTCCCTCCAATCAACAAAGCCCATTCAAAGGTCATGCCTGACAGAGATGTTTGGGAAACAAACATTAACAAACAAGGGTGGTTAGTTGTGTTAGTGGTGAAGGAGTTTTTGCACTCCACTACCAGTAACAGATGGAATCGGCAGTCGGGGTTGAAACTCCCTGAAAGGTAAATAAAACGGTCTGCTGAATGTTAAACAATTATTTCAAAACCACAACCAGTTTGGTCCTGTTCGGTTGAACATGTCACGAAAAAAGTTTACCGCTTCAGCTGTATTGTGTGCAGCTAGATGAGATCTGTTTTTTTTCTTGTTAAATGAAATAAATTTTAATTTCCATATGAACACATTAAAAGTCTATTGAATGAAATATTTTGATTTGCAAAGAAAAAAGTGTTTCTATTAAAAGTACACAAAAGTTTGCGCTGATGCTGAAAATGGCAAACAATGTTTGTTTACAGATGAAACTTTACCGTCTGCGCTGGGTGAAACAAATCCCCCGAAGGACGTTGCCAATCCCCAGCACTAACACTAAAACAATCAAACACATCTCTGGTTTGACTGGACTGGTTTGGTAGCTGCTTTCCCAGGAATCTACTGCTGCTGAACCGTTGATTTAGGATTCAACGGCCGATTCGCTTCTTTCCCAACAATTGGACGCTTTTTATTTCCAAAATTCAATCCCCCGCAAGTTGGATGTGCATTAAAATTTTACTTCACTAGCTTCAAGCGTTCAATCGAAAGGAATGGAAAGATAGGACGAAGCTGGAAACGTTTCGGGGTTCGGTAGTGAGCTTTTTGTGGTTTCTATTTTTCTGCCAGGCTGTCAGTTGAATTATTCGCATCCCAGTTCCAACATGTCTTTGCTGCTTACCGTGACGTAGCGCAGGGAACTGACTTTTCCCACCCAACGCAACAGAAAAAGTTAGCCCTCGTGTGTGTGTGTGTGGGTGAGGTTTTTTCACTTTCCCTCTGTGCTGCCAGGGACGTAATGAATTATTTAATTTTATTTCTTGTTCTTGGCCGTTTGACTTCTGGTTTGCCAATTGACTTTTCGCTTCGACGGTTTGCTGTTGTGATGGATTAGTTTGCTGCTGGTTTGTAAGTTTTTCCACACTCGTGGAAGATAAATAAACACATAGTGTACTGTAACGGCATTTATAAGAGCTGAGTACACGAAAAAGGATATAAAAATATAAAACAAAACCATTTGGAAGCAAAATTCTAAACTTAGATAGGAAATAAGTATTGCTGTTGAAATCAACTAGAAATTAAATAGATTCGTAATTCTATTATTTTTCATTAAATTTATTTCTTTAACCACCATTCTCTTAAAATCATTCTCAACTCAATCTAAAAGATACATTTCAATATGGGCCTAAAATGTTTGATAAGTGAATTTGTCTGGTGTCATTTTAATGACGTGACCAGCCCATTGGAGGTCATTATAGTGACTTCACCATTTCCATGCACTCATACAGAGTTTAAAGTCCTTTTGAGCATCTTCCTCAATGAATGATTCTTGAGAAGCAACTGATACATCCTTTGATAAACATCACTTACCTAGAGTGATCCATAAAGAATGTCTTTATCATCATCGTTTACCACGATCAAGACTGACTTATAGATGATGATCCCCGAAACAACTACCTTCGAGTCGCCCTCTCTAGTGCTGTTGAACAGCAGATAGACCAGTGCTCACGATGGGAGTAAAGAGCCTTGAAATTGATGGATTATTATCGAGGTAATAAATTTATAACGATGTATGGATAGATAGTTAACAACGCGTGAAGTAGATAGTATAAACGGAAGTATTTTATTGATTTATAGTGAATGAACTGCGAATGAACTAGGCTCGTAAAGTGAATGAATAGCAACAAAAGGAAATGAATATCGTATATTATCACGAACAATAAATATTTTACAACCAGCAATGCATTTTAAATAAACTATTGAATAATCTTTGAAATAAGTCAACAAAGTCAATTTAATTTATTAAGAACAAACTAGCAAATTATTTATTGATTATAATTTAACTAATATTTCAAAGATGCAATCATGTGTGGTTGAATGTACTGATACCGGTAACAAATGCACTTTTGATGGCGGTCAATGAACCAAACGTTGCAATCAACCTTTCATTTAGCTGTATCGTTAATGAAAGTGCTCGTAACAGCTCTACTGGCTAATAGTTGATAGTAATCAACATTCAATAATCTCCAATTGAATTTATCACCTATTTGAAGTTCAAACTATCTCGCCTGATTACGGTTATTGCTTCGCTTTAATCTGTTTTCTCTACCCCGGGGTTGAAATTTATCAATTTAAAGCACCACTCCTATGGTTTCTTCCACCGTTTGAAACCCATCACGTCACATTCAGCTGGTGGAGGCTACATTCTTTTTTATTCGTTCGTTTTTTTTTTCTTCATTTCAATCACTTCCTCCCGATCGGCAAGTTTAGTCACGTTCGGGCGAGATGTGTGAAAACATCTGCAAAGCTTTCGCAACAAACAGCAAATCCCACGGCACTTGGGGAAACGTTATCCTTGCGGAAGGCATTATATTGCAGCGCGCGTTGACACGGCTAGCCATTTCCTACCGACCTTCAATGCTGCGAAAATGGGGTCGTCGTGTTTTCGCTGCCCGATCCGACCCGCCACGTACCAGCACCACTTTAAAGGCTGCGGCTTTTGGGACCTTGGATTTTCTCTTTTCTCTTCCCATGGCGCTCGATCGCTGCAAAAGGTGGGAAACAAATGGGAAGTGTAAAGAATCTATTTGTTGCGCTGCGGACGGAACGTGCGAGTAGCGAACGGGCACATTAGAAAAGAAATCTTTGCAAGCTTTCTTCCGCGTTAGTATCGTTTCCGTGTGGTGTTAGGAAATATAACGCTTCGCCTAGCGCCATCGGCGAACAAAACGCTCGTTCGCTTGCCGGTGATGATTTTTTGTATGGGAACGAAGGTAACACCATCGTTGAGTCATCCAGTCGGCAAACAATTGATACTCGATGGCTTCGAGCGATGGTTTAGCGATTGTAAATGGTTTCCTTAGCTGTGCGAGCGAGCGAACGGATGGATCGGTTTGTGAAGTACCGGGCGTCTCCATGTGGTCGTGATATTGGAGACGTGACGCGTAGAAGTGATTTTTCCTGTATCGTATTGAACGTTTTTACGCAACGCGTGGGTTTCGCATACACTGTCGCGAATGCATTATGAAACGATCTTGACAATCAAATCGGAATGTTTGTTTGTTTTAAAATATTTTGTTACATTTTGCTGGAGGGAAGCGTCACCTGATAGCGGACAACTTGACATTAAAAGTATTTATTTAGTACACGTTTTACCGGCAATGAATTTTATGTAAAGTCTAAAGAAGCTTTCACAATATTTCATTCCGCTTTTGTAATAAAATGTCACCCAAGTTCATATCTTCAGGCTTCAGAAAACCAATCCATCATCGCTTTTCTATTGTTTTTCTGCTACAAAAAAGACCGTACACCGTCCCATGGTTTTGCTTTAAATATTCAGTATATTTGCGAAAGCGTACGCAGCACAAAAATAAATCCAAACGCCTCGTGGCTGTCACGCACGCTCACCCGATATCGCATTACAAAACAAGAAGTAAAAAGAAAGCAGCACCGTACCGTGCCGTATGACATGTGGGCAAATTCCCATAGCCGAAGGCTTATCACAATGCAGCCGAGGTTGCGCGTGTGAGTTTAAAAATAATGTCGATGCTTTTCGCATCGAAGACGCACGAGTACGAAATGGCTCCAGGGTTGGGAGCTTTTGAAGCGAATCGTGTATACGAATGGAGGCGCAAATTTAGCATCCGTTTGGGAAACAATATTCGATGGGATTTGTTGCGCTGTGTTACCCCGGTGGGCAAATGAGAGTGCTTCCAGGGAAATGTGTAAGTGTGTAGCAAAATCAAATACTGTTTGCACAATAACGACAAGAGGGTGCTACGCGCTCGTCGGAATACATAATACAATTGTATGAACGGCATTGTTTAAATTACTTTTAATTGTTTTAATTAATTTACATTCCACAGGAGCATCGCTTTTTCGTGAACATTACGTGCCGGCCAAGTCGGGAATCTCAATTAGTATGGACATTTGCTTTTACTGATAATTGTGGGAGTCCAATGTTCAATTCGATTTATTTATTTTCTATTTATTTATGATTTATTGACTCATTCATCATGAGCTGTCAACGCTCTGGTTGTTTGCATGTCAAATTTTCCTTCAGAGCTGTCATACCGTATGACGGCACGGATAATCGATCATCCGGATAAATAGCACCCGGATGAACTGTATTCCACTGTAATTAGTATCTTCTTTTTTATTTCTTTTCCTTTCAATCATATCAAACAAATTAATTTAATCCACTCTAAATTAAACTCTCCCGCAAATAAACGAATGACACACTTCGTCCTTAATTGTTGAAATTCGCAAAAAAAAAAATAGAATCCTTCCCAACTTGGAGTATTTTATTTTTCATCTCATCGTGTAAATAATGCAAATTAAATCCGGCCCAACACTGCCAACAAATGGAAAAAGAATAATCACTTCTAATCCGTTCGAGAGGTTGAGAAAGTGAAGCAAGCTCCCGTTTCGGTGTGTCTTGGTACGCTCGTCTCTGTAGAGTGCATTCGGGTCGGCCAAATGCTTTCGTTTGACAAATTTCTTCACCACCACCGTGGTGTTTCGTGGTGGCACCGTCATGTTTCTTGCGAGTGTTTTGCTCATTCTACTCAAAGGACGATATAAATCCTAATGGGAGGGGGTGAGAGTTATGCGAGTTTCATAATTTTATTATCCGTTCTGTTGGAAGGGTGGTTTTGTTGCTGTTACTGAAGCTGTTGTTTTGTGTCTTTTTATTGCAAAGATGTGTACAAGAGTCGCAATACACGAGGGAACTGAAGGAATATGTTGGATGTTTTTTTGAATGGTCCTCTGGGTTATTCTTCACGTGCGCGTGGCGTGTGAAGCGAGTGAGTCGTAAATGAGCGCAAATTAAATTACTTTTTACATTCGCTGCACGCAAAAGTGTGAAACTTTCTGCTAATGATGACACGCTAGCGATCATGTCGGTTGCTTTATTGAGTGTACATTTGGGTCGTAAATACAAGGACTTCCTACCTAAAGGGGAAATGTAGATTAGCGTTACACCCCATTCATCCTTGTTCAGTTATACCATTTTTAGCACAGTTGATTTGGTTCGCTTTTTGGGCAACCCCAAAAACAGGAACACACGACACAATAATGCGAATGTAATTTCCTAATGATATCTAATCAAATTCAGCACCAAATTAGCGTGCCGTGTGCGCGCCGCTAATACAATGCATATGAAAGCACCGATTTGTGTACGTGTCAAACAGCTCATTATCATAATTTCATCGATATATATATATATATATTTCTAATGAGAAAACACCGTTGCAGATTAAACGCTGTCAAAAGATTCATTCGGCACACGTTGGGGCAAAGTGTGTGCAGTTGTGCAGCACAATACACGGGCCTAATGTCATTTTGCAAAATTAACTTCAACCCCAATAAGCCAGCAAACAGGGCAACGGAAACCACGGTGACCGCACACAAGCACTCACATACACACACTCAAAAGGGATTATATATGCTTACCATCACCCGTTGTCATCATCGGTGGTGCTACCGTTGCGATAAAACATGCCGACAATCGGTGCTGATGCTGCGTAAAATATTATGCTATCGTAAACGAAAGTTCCGATCAATATATTGGCCACCACGTTGCTTAGTAAGCGGTCATGTTTTTTTTTTTTTACTGGGAGGATGCACCATTCCAGCAATCCATTGTGGGAAAGATCAAACCGTGTATTCAGACTAATGCTGACAGCTTACAAAGCCCATGGTTTTCTAGCTGCTATGCAACGGTTGTTTTGCAAAGTGAAGTCTGATAAATTTGGCGTGTTCAATAAATGGTGTAGGGTTTTCTAACTTTTCCTTCGCTGTTTTTCTGTTTAGAGCCAATTCATTTCATCTGTTTTCCACGTAATTGGATAAAAACATGTATTGAGTTGAAATGAAGCATCGTAGTTTGCTATTAATTTTCATCGGAATTAGCAGCAGTTGCATTGAATTTTTGATAACGAAATCAAATTTTTGCACTGTAAATGCACGATGCAGTAATTAAGGTTTACTCAATTACGCTGATAAACATCTAATATTGCACATCAAACATTTTTCCTTTTCTGATTTTGTATTGTCTACTTCAATGGTTGTACAAGTGATTGCATACTTTGCAGGCGTACAACATTTGAACGTGGCTTGCAGTTGTTCTATCTAGAGACCTTTTTCTAAATAATTATTTTAAATATTATAGCCTTTATAGGCTTTAAATATGGCGAATCGCTGTCGTGGTATATGATAAATAAATAAATATTTAATTTAAATATCATATTATCATATAAAAATGAGTTACTTGAATAATCTCAAACTTTGCAGAATATTGATGTTTCTAATAGCAACTAAATAAGAATGTTATGTCTATTTGCTAAGTAAATTGGTGTAATAGTTAACTAAATCATAACAATTTTCGTAATAAAACGTGTATATTTTAGTTGATCTAACCAAGAGGTTACATTTTATAAGCACTTGCTGCGCGGATTGCATACCACATCAGGCGCTTTCAACAAGTTTTACCGCAGATATGCAATCAACACTATTTACAGAAACATTATTTTTTATGCGAGAGGAACTATATTAACAGTTCAATTTTGAGAAGAAAAACAAAACAAACACACGAACTAACGAAAGGTTATACCTTCTGTACCATGGAAACATAATAATGTTCGGAAAGCCACACTGTTCGGAAGAGTGTCACGCTGAATTAAATTGTTACCCATCAGCCCTGTCAGCAAGGACTAACAGCGGCTAAAACGGTTTCGTTACTTGTTTTGCCGGTGAGCAAAAGATAAAACCGGTCCATCGCAAAATACAAAATACAATCGATCGAGTGTTATGCTTCGGTGCAACAGTACCCGAGCAGCGTACACTGATCCCTGCTATTTGCATAGCGTTTTGCATTTTAAAACGTTTTTCACGGCGCAACTGATGCTTGGAGGTATGACACGGGAAAACAAAACAAAGAAAAAAAAAACAAACAATCACCCTGGCAACACTGGCAGATGAGCAAACATAAATAAAACCGTGTAGCATAGAGAATGGGACATAAAATTAATATTCCGCATCGAAAGGGAAAAAATAGAAACGCAGCAAAACCGCTGATACCCGTCGCTTTGGTAGCGTGGCACCACGGTTAGCCTACAGCAACGAAACCAAACAAAATGACAATCTCAAGCACGTAATTCACGGTAGAGGATCATGAGTTGATGCTTTTGCTATAGCGTTCAGTGTCGCGGTTTGCACTGCTCACAATGGGTGCAAAGCAGGCAAAATCAACAAAGTGCTAATTTTGTTTTACCTCCCGCTGTATGGTGCTAAATTCCTGTTGCATTTGGCTGTATGTTTGCCCGTGTATGTTTAAAAGCTTAGATAAACGAAGAAGAAAACACTATACATTTATTTAATTTTGTCACAACAATGAGCATTTTTTTAAATGGAATGTTTACATCAAATAATGAGCTTTGTTTGAAGTTAGTTTTTATTTCACTCTGTCACTTTTTGCTTTGCACACGCACATTTATCGCCACGAACTGCACCTTAAAATCATGACCAGCAGTTGTATAGTTGGTTTAAGCTTTTTATAGCTATCTAAAACCGATTATTTATTCAACCGACCACAGGTTGGTAACGGAGATGCCAGTTTAACACACCGGTGACTTACCCTGACCGCACATCGGTGTAAACTGGACCGCTTGCTT
>STHB01030225.1:0-10722 GCA_018908115.1 Anopheles rivulorum
CTCCTGTTGCATGCTTGGAAGGTACGAGCACCCGGTTGTGCATGTGAAAAAAATGGAAGTTAAACAGGACAACAACACATTTCACAAGGTGCGTAGGAGATGTCACTTCCGGGGTGGGATGTTACTACCCAACGGGTAGCGGGCCTGGCGATGAAAATGAGGCGATGATACATTTTTATCGACTGTCATCTGCACGGCTCCTTTACGACCGGATGCATCCTTCGTTAGGTGATGATGAATACGTTCTGCATGTGCATGAACGTAAAGGAGTGCAATAACGCGCCAGCAAGTGTTGCTGGATGCACTGCTATGATGCGCGTTGGTTCCTTTTCCTTCCATTATTCGCACATAATGATGTTTGGAATGCATGTAATTTAATAGTTGCAGCCACCCTGGGAAGATAATTCTGTTACCTTGCATGATAGGGATAATATGAGCTCTTGCTTTGGTATAATGCTGTCAACCATATTAAACCATCGTCTGCTACTGGTCTACCATATATATCGTCTATATATATATATGTATATATATTGGCAATAGACCAGCCAATTGATCGCCTGGAATGCTCTGGTGCTTCTCTACCCAACATCGGGAGTAAAAAACAAAAACAACAGCAAGTACCATAAATCAACACGACGCTGTTTACCCAAAGCATCCGGGGAAGCGTTCATCTGTGTAACAACAGTCAATAAACATCTCATAAAAACCCTTTTTATTGCTCATACATTTTCGCACCTTTACAGTTCATTGGTAATGACAATATTGTACCAAGCGCAGTTCCCGTTTGCCATTCGTCTTGCAACGCGTAATGACGAGCGAGACGCTTGTTGACAGATGTGCTGCATACATTAGCACGTCTGGTGGGTGGGTGGGTGGTTGGGGTGCAAAAAAAAACCCTTGTGCGAATGCACAATTGCTACGATCAGCGCCAACTCGTAAATCAATGGCCATATGCGATTGTTGTTGTGTGAAAAGGTTGCACTGCAACCTATCACGGCTAAGATGGTACGGTGCATGACGTAAAATGAATGAAGACCCTGTTAAATAGATGCGATTGACGGAAGAGGCGAAAATACTTAGAAATAAAACCAAAACACAGGCAACACATCTTTGACAGAAACGGATTGCATCTGTCAGTGGCTACGGTAACTGTCAGTGTGAACATCATTGAAGCTATCAATAATCCTTGTTGATTGATTACTATCGGCGATAAATGTTGTCTATTATTTTTTTTTCTGCGTCCAATAACTATGCTTACATTGCTCAACGAGCGTCCGCGTCGTGCTGCGTTGGATTGTGTACGATCATGTATCCGATTGTGCGATAACGCCATAAAAAATCACTTAATCGATTCCCTCCCAATACGCTGAGCAAACCCATCGCACCCTTCCAACCGAATATTCCCTGCTATTCTGCTTATTCTGGATACGCCTGTGATTTGTTTTTTTCTTCCTTCCTTCCTTTTACCGCACCTAAGCATGTTCTACGTAACGCGAGTTGTCAGCGGGGCGCACCAAGCTTAGTTTGGGACAAAATTAGCTCTCCGGCTCGCTGCTCTAGCGCTTTCTCTGTTTGCTCTCTCCGTTCCATCTCGCTCGCAACACGGTGGAATCGAATCCTGATCCACTTTTGGGCCGTCGCAGGGAAACGAATGGCTGCACGGGAAAGAGGAAAGGGATAGCAAACCGTGGCCGAGACGCTCCATGTGGCCGAACCGGTTTTTTATTCCATTTTTGGTTCAGTTCCCCGCTATCGACGTGACGTTCGCTCCTCCCTTACTACATCCAGCAGCGGCAGAATCGCGGTACCCTCTGGCCGTTTACTCACCATCGTAAGCTGAATGAGCGTACTATATTTCCAACGGGTACGTTTATTCTGCAGGACGAATGAATTGCACCACAATGGAGCAGGTCGGAAGCAATGCGAGCGTATTGCCATTTAGCAAAGTATACGGCAGCGAGTTGCTACACAAACTAGAACATCAATAAAATCACACTAATAGGTACTGCCGTGTCGCGGGTTTGCAGGTGACCCAATATAAATGAGGACAGGCAGGGAATTATCCGAAAGAGAAACTAAGCGATAAGCGAAGAGCAACAGATGAAAGAAGAAACACGCCACTAAGCGAGAATGAAAGATAGAGGCGCGCAAGCGAAGAGTCATGAAAAGCAGAAAGATTGATTGAACCCCTACTGCATCGGAAGGTTAAAAACAATTTTCGAAAACAGTCAGCTCGAGATCAAATTCGACGACCACCAGTGTGAGGATTAGGTCGAGCAAAGGGCTCATCATCTCACACATGATACCGTGCAGTCAAACACGCGCAATTAACAGCTATTAGACATTAAATTGAATTAGTATTATTCAATATAATCGCTTTTACTGTCGGAGGAATGATATGAAACATACGCTCCCGTATGAAATTGCATTAGTTTGCCATAAACGCTTAAGCATTATTTTGTTACTCCCTGTGCATGAGTGCACGTTACTAACAATTACTCCAGGGCTTGTCAAACCGTTCCGCTTTTTTACGTGAAAGTTGCAAAAAGGTTAATTTTTTGTTCTCATTTTATTTCACCTTGTTCGCCACCGTCACTACCTTTCTTTCGCGTCTGTGTTGCTTCGGTTTCTGCGCCACAGTCACCGTTTCCTGCAGTAACCTTCCCCTCCACCGGTTGCTTTCTCATTTCGATGAAGCTTTCGCGGCAAAACGGTGCACCAGAATCGGGAGAGTATCCGCACGTTCGCTCCTACGTCCAGAACCGGTTTGTGATTCATCGCGCGTCGCGTGAACTAATCCCCGCGAAAACGGCGCAAAAACACACATAGAGTCAGCGATACACGCGCACTGCTTTACCGTCGGACCAGCAGGTTCGATGCTGTTTTCCATTTCTTAATTTCGTACGGTTTGATTCACATTCGCGGCTTGCTGCACTCATCGGCTACTTGATGTCGGACGGCGACGGAGATTTTGCTGTTCGTCCGCTCCCAAGCCATCACAATCGTAACCCATTGATCAACGGCTATTGATTGGTAGCGATCGGGGAGGGAGGGAGGGAGGGAGGGGGGGGGGGGGGGGGGGGGGGGGGGGGGGGGGGGGGGGGGGGGGGGGGGGGGGGGGGGGGGGGGGGGGGGGGGGGGGGGGGGGGGGGAGGAGGTGGCGCTAGAATGGGAACTTGTCGATCGATGACGTTAGCCGTACGAGAAGGTGTCGTTTTGGCTTCCGGTGTTCCTGTTTTTTTTTGTTACATGCTGTTGTTGTTTTTTCTTTTTCAAATCAATCCCATGCCTGAGGGTTGTTCGGCATCCGCTACGCCACACGGTCAAGCATCCAACCGGTCAGCGTAAACGTTCTCTACGCAAAACCCGTAATCCGCTTAGTCAGTCGTGCTGGAGTGAACCCCGGCCCGACGTATGGTGGACCAGATGCGGCCGGAACCGGGTAAAGGGCAGCTATTTTTACTACCATGTTGTGTTTGGTCTGTTACGGCCAGCAGCTTCAGCTGCTCCAGTTTGGTCGAATGATTTATGGCCGGCCGGCATACGGGCAGCGCACAGCTTTAGCTTAGCCGCTTCTAGGAAGGATGCCTAATACATTTGTTTCGCAGTAAAGCACCATTTTATTGCCCGTTTCCAGGGCATTCGAAACAAATTGGTTTCCTTCGTTCTTCAAAATGGAGTTTCCATTGTTAAGGCGCATGTTGTGCTAAAACAAAACTAATAACATAGCTGATACAATACTTAGATACAGCAATTACTTAGTGACAAATTGCTATGACAACGGTATGAAAAGTATAAATATATTACATAAATAAATATAATGGCACCATATTTTTGCTTCCTTCAATGCTGTTGTCGAATTCACTTGACTTTCCCTGTCACCGCACACACCATTTTACTGTTCATCGTCTAATACGCTTCCTGTTTTTTTCTTTCTTTCTTGCTTCTTCTCATTCCAGGTGAGTACGATGAACGGATTGAGGCGGATCTTCTGCAATGTTTCGGTATGTTTGTTTGGGTTTTACAATGGTATAATCGATGCGTTGCATGTCGCGAATCAATGAAGATCGAAGCGATCTAGTTGGAGTTTCAATGGAGGCAAACATCAGGAAATATGCACAATTTTGATCCAGTGTGCTCGAGTTTGTTTTTCGCTGTAGTTTGACAGGTGCATCGGATATACTCAATGTAGGAGAAACCAAATGCCAAATGAAAAGTATTATTATGTGAAGCTGATGAGCAACAAGTGTCCTAACCGATGGTTCTCCCAAAATACACCTTCTTAACCGATCTTACTCATTCCCAGTGGGCCCTTTTTCCGCAGAAGCGAGCTGCTTCTTACCTTGCTCACTTACTCATGTGGCCCCAATCGTGTTCTTCCATCGGTACGATAGCTCTCGAAATAACGCTAGGTAATCTTCCAAGAAGCAGCCTCGCACTAGAGCGAAGAGATCTCTTCTAGAGAATGAAAATATCAACAAATAACAAGAAAAATTGAACTCTCCAATAAGCGCCAACGGTAGGGTACCCTTCGGGTCGACGACCTCGTCACGCTTCCACATTAACACCGACCCTGTGTCGATCTTCTACCAACGATAAATGTGTTCTTTTCTGCAGTAAACATTTAGAACACCAGATAAACCATTTTTTCAATGGTTGTAATAATAAGCGAAACATGATGGTTTGGCACAAACATCATAGTGTTATGCTAAAGATGGAATCATTCGTTTAAAAAAAATCCCTTCCGTCGGCAAACCATATCCCAAAGTTCCTCCTTTTCCCCCGGCGTACAGAAAGAAAAGCTAGCAACAGCGATGAAAACACATAAAGGGCCGCACAAAAGGTGACAAGGAGGCAGTCAACACACACATACAACAAAAAAACAAAAACAAAAACAACCAAGACACACGGCAGCGACACCGCAGAACGGGATGCCTCCGGCATGGACGTAAGTGTGGTGCCGTCTGTCGATGCCATTGTATCATCATCTTCTGCATTTCACTTTGCGTCCGTCCCAGCCGAGTGTCTGGTTAGGTATTGGGTTCCCGCTTTCCTTTCCCGCAAAACGCAAAGTGCCATCGGAAATCGGGTACGTGTAACAGGAGTACGATGCACTTTAGCGCGGAGCCCGTACGCCGTTTGCGCTTTTCCGCTTGTTTTGTCCTTGTGCGGCGTTGTATTGTGCCCGTATTCTGTGCACGCGTACAAACTTGATTGAGCCCACGCGGCCAACATGACACTCCCACATCGTTTCAGTGGTGGATCAATGTACGTCTGTGGCGAAAGGAGTGAGACACTAACTGTGTCTCGCTTGTATCGCCATCAATAATCGTCCGTTGCGCTTGGTGCAGTAACTTGTTGCACATCTTCAATGACTGAGAAGAGTATGGCAGCAACTCTGCACTGTGGAAGCATATGTGTTGCTGGCTGGACTGACGACGGCGACCCCGTTGCACATTACAACCCTCTGCCAAACACCTGTTTTTGCTCGATGCAGCCATACAGCACGTGGAGCATCCAAGCGAAAATCTATAAGGCATCGTACAATCGTTTGCAAACGTGCTACCATCCCCACGCACACATGTGTCGCGACAGCCCAAATCACTGACACTGTCCATTGCGTTACCGGATACGCATGCGACCCACGTGTCCAGCCCGGCACGTGTGATGTGATGCGAGGATGTGTGCTGTTCCGATATCTTCTCACTTTGCGTGCAAAAGCCGTCACCATCGATGTTTTCTTTGTTCGCAAACTAAATCTTACACCGCATCCCCATCCCTCACCACCACTTTTGCTCCTGCTTTTCCATGGTTTCTCCCGTGCGCAAACTGTTTTCTTCCGATTGCGCGATTTATGATGCCGTGTTATAGGGTATGCGACCCGGTCGGAGTTAATCTCGCGTGTCTGGGCAGTGGGTGCCTGACCCCAGCCCCACCCCCGGTGGTGTATGCCGGCAGGCCAAACAGCACGTCGACGCTTTGGTCGTATTGTACCGCCGCACGGTCCGGACCGTTGCGACAGACGTGATTGAGCGCAGAAATCGTGCAAATATTCGACGTGCACTGTCGCTTTGTGTAGTCGCTAGTCGTACGGCGTAGCCCAGTGTCTGCCAGAACGTACGACCCCACCAGCTCTTGGGTGGGATGGGTCTCTTCAGCGTGACGCACGTGGCAACAACATGCAAAGTCACTGACGCGGGCTGTCCACTGATACAATGTAACGTACGCAGATACATAAAACCACAGCCTAGTGTAACAACCTTCCCGCAAGAAAAGCAAAAAAAAAGTACAAAAAAGAAATAAACTGCAAAAATTCTAATAAAATACAATGTCTAAACACTCAACTTCTCTCGGTACGTCCCGACCAATGGAGAACAGAACGTTGTTTTGTTTTATCCACTTTACAGACTATTTTTCCAGATTCAGCATACCGATAAGGTCGTCCTCTGGGACCTTTCTCACATTGTATAGAATATAATGTCTTTTTTCTTGTGGTAAAATTTCGATAACCAATTAAATTGTGATAATGCTTTTTTGCCTTAGCTTAATTGTCCCAGTACGGTAGTAGCATTTTTATAGCAATTAATGTCTTTACAACTACCTCCGCATTTGCACTAAATGCGAACTATCAGGAGAATGTTAAGTGTCTTTGAATTGTGTGATGTCGTTCGTTGAGCGGTGCGTTTTGTCGTATGATGGATCAGTACTGCTACTGCTCCATCCATCACTGACCGCCATTGAAGTGGCTAATCAAGGCTTGCTTTTATTTAGACGATAGGGTAGGCTCTTCTGTAATCGTCAAGCAAGCGTCACATGCGAATAATTCATTCTAGACACCGACGCGACAGCAGCTTCCGCATTAGGATCAGAATGGATGAAGCTCGAGAGAGTAAGACGCTCCGAAAGATATTAAGTACCTTAGACATTCGATATGCAACATCATTGTACTGTACATCAGCACACAGCGCAGCTGTCATCTGGTTACGAGCGATCTCTCAAATCGTGTTGCTCTTGATCGAGCGTTTTATCAAGTTTCCTATCGATACTCCGCAAGCTACCCAGATGGGTGAGCCCAGCATCCAGCAAGTGGTAGCAAGCGAGATGGAGCGACTGCCACACGGGCTGCGCTAGTGGTACCAAAGCTATCGACGGTAGCGATGGAGATATACACAATCAAACCGATCCGCGATCAGCGTTCCCCAATGACTGTTTATGTATGCGTGTATGTATGTGTGTGCTCATAGCTCCACACGAGATGAGAGCTTCGACGCGGTACGATGCGAACGATATATTCCTCTCATTTCCCTCTCACCACCAACACATTCAATGGAAACATATAGAGAAAGAGCACCCAGCATCACGTTCAAGTGGTAGTGCGTTATTTTACACGCCTTTTTCCTCTCTTTTTCGCTCAGCCTCACTCAATCTCTCATGGTTGTTGCGATCTCTCCGATCAGATACGGTGCGTCTCCATCGTTCTTCGCACTGTTAGCTCATCGTATTCTATCCGCTTAGGCCATCCAACAGCCCCCGCTCAACACCTAAACCCTTCGCGCGCGGGCACACACACACACGAACATCTCAACCAGTTTCAGTTTCAGTCCAGCGTCTACTCACGCTGGCGCACCTAAACACCGCACAGCGAATCGTACCCGCGCACACAAATATGAATAAGTATAAATTTATACAAACGACCGGTTAGTCGACTGATCGCCCGTGAATGGATGGGAATGGCAGGAAACGTGCGCAAAGCGGGACCGTAGCGGACTCGTGGCGCATGTGGGAGCAGAGGAGTTTGGGTGTGTGTGTTTTTTTTTCCTTCTATTTTTGAAACAGGTTTTTGCGTTCACGCGCAGCTTGCGACCGTGTGAGTGCACTTCTTCGATCTCAGCTCGAAGGAACACAGCGTACCAGCTGAAAGCAACAGTAAGGGCAAGAGCGAGGAACGAGAAAAAGAGCAGGGCCAGGCATGGGAGGAACGGGAGAGGCTGGCGGATGGCGGGTGGTATGGGGCACGATACTTTATTTTATATACGAAACCGTGATTTTGTTTTACAAACGTCATGGATGCGCTCTCGCGCAAAGATGCTGCGCGCAATGCTTTCCTTTCAGTTTGGGTTTTGCTGTTTTTCAAGCTTCTTCTTGTGTTTATTGCTATGTTTATTTTGCGCGCTATTCATTTGACACCGTGCGTGCAGTACACAGATGTCGGATCGCATCTGATAATAGGCGAGATGATGTGAGTGTGCGAGAGAGATAGAGGGCAAATAATTACTTTTTTTGTGTATGCTAAAGATCTTTCACGTCGCAGCCCATCTTTCTGTAGAAACATTAATTACAAGATTTAAATTATATTACAGTCCGCACGAACACACTGTCATCGATACTACTACATTGTAAATTTTAAACATTCTCCCCGCTCACTCTCTTTTTCGATTGTCTGACGCTTCGCGGGGTTATTCATCGTTTATAGGCGAGTGTGAAGGGGTTTATTTTTATTTCAATGTTCCACACAATCACGTCACACGCGCACATCGCACGTTTAAACACCCTGGAGGTTCTAGCACACGACTCAAGCGTTATATTCTATTTGATGACCCGCATCCTCTGGTCGTTCCATCCTACTCGTTCCCTCTTCATCACATTCTTCTTTACCTTCTTCGCTACCTTCTGGCACACTACAGCATCCTTTCGCTGTGAGTACGAGTGCCCCAACTTATTATTTCTTTCCCCAATGCGTTTATCTCCCTTTCTCGCCATGATGCTTTCTCGCCAGACGCCAGCTCTACGCCGAATGGTCGTTCTCATCACCTCCACACCCCCCCCCCCACCTCTACCCCTCTCCTACCACCAACACACGCTTCCCTTTCTTTATCACTCACATTACACAGCACGGCACCCGTGTGAAGTAGTTTTACCATCCACTGCATGCTCGCTCGATCCAGGGCTCGGGAAGCGAACTTTTGGACACTTTAATTTAATCTAATTTAATCTGACCCTCTTCTGTAGAAAATTAATTTCATCGAAACATTCATAAAAACTGAAACTTCCCATTCTCCCTTGCTTTACCATTTCTTTCTCTTTCAGCATTTGTTATTATTGTGCTGTCGGTCGTTTTGGCGCCTTTCACCATCCCCATTTACGTTCTCTCCATTTGTATGGCACACCGGCTATCATTTATCACCCCCAAAAAAGCGAAATGAGCAAAAGTTATAGCGAAACTGAGCCCCAGAAGAGCCGGCATGAAGAAGGGAGAGTAAGCAAATGAGGAATGGGAAGGAGTGGGTTAATCGGGAGTAGAACATTAAAAGAGAAGTCACAACGTCCGGAAGGAGTGTGTGAGTGAATGAGAAGGCAACATGTCGGCACCATCCGAAATGTGTTTGCTAAATAATTCTTCATCTTTGTCGTCGCTGTCGTCGCCGTTTGCCTTTCCTAACTACGGTGATGACGATTGCGTCTCGTAGACTCTCCCCTATCCCTCCCCGAAAACTGCCTTCTCTGCTGGCGCATTAGTGTTGGTGTTGTGTTTTTTGGCGGTGAAGAAGATTTTGCTTTTCGCTTTCCCGTGGCCTGCTGCATCCCTTCCATTTCTGCTGTAATCCGTTACTAAGGATTGCTTAGTAACTTCTCTTTTTCTTTCATATCTTACGTGCGCCATTGAAGTATCTTGATGTCTCTCGGTTTGTTCTGATTCGCAACGATCCGTAGAGAGCATACTTGCAGATGGGTGCAGCATCCCGTGCAATTAAAATGGAAACGTTCGTTGCGCGGGCTCTTTGCCATCAGCACCAAGCGTTAACGCAAACGAGTGCGAGAAACAGCTGAGGATGAGTGTACGATGAGCTGTTGAGTGACTGTGAGCTCCCCAGCCGATGAATAACCACAAAATTCGCGGAACATTACGTCGGCTTCGATGGCGGTCCGAAAGGGCTGTTTAAATATAGGCCTGCTGGGGGTTAGTGCGCTACTGTTTGCGCCGAGCCTTTCGATTGGGCGGGGAGAGTGCGGGAGGCTTCTGCAGCATTGGTAAAAAGTAACGTGATAAATCTAAGAAGAGACAAAAACATATGAACATAAATAGAGGAAAACTACAACCCAAAACAACACATTCAAAACGTTAACAACTTCTTATGAGTTTGCTAAGTAAAATAAATGAACACATGTGATACTGAAAGATGACAAATCGAAC
Source organism: Anopheles rivulorum (assembly GCA_018908115.1). Taxonomy (NCBI): domain Eukaryota; kingdom Metazoa; phylum Arthropoda; class Insecta; order Diptera; family Culicidae; genus Anopheles; species Anopheles rivulorum. Next base: position 10,193 of record STHB01030225.1, read on the forward strand.
ATTACAAAAAAAATTATTCCAGTTTTATTTGGACAAATGCCAATGTTTTTGTTTTTTACTTGTACTACCTGTTACCTGTGATAATTGATACGGTATTAATGCTCTCGCAGCAGTCGTTTGTTTTCAGACGCCTTGTCGTGACGGTGCAGTCTGTTAACGTCTCACTCATACTCGCGCGCGTTCCACGGCATGTTCCCTGTGGGTTGTGTTTAATAGCGACTCTATCGCTTTATTGTCATTGTCGTCATGTTTCACCCCATTCGTTCTATCTATTACCCACACTTCCAACCCTTCTTCCTTCTTGCAAAACCCCGTCAGGGTACCGTTTTACATCGATAAAACCGTCTCGGCGTCGGGCTGTGGTGACGACAAAACGCAATGGAACGCTCATGTGGACTGTGAGCAGTACGTGCCAGGAGTCAGTGCTAGGAAATATGTTTTTACTAGGGCAGCTTTATTGGTGCATATGACTTATTTCTTCTCGCATCGTAAGTTATGTCTCTAAAAATCAGATATCACGAAAACGCTCG
>STHB01030253.1:0-10721 GCA_018908115.1 Anopheles rivulorum
AACATATTGGCAGCGATATGTGGTGGAGTCAAAGTATGGCTTTTAGTTCACGTTAAATACAAACGTTGCGGTAAGCAAACATAAAAACGTACCGAAAACTGGAATTAAATTTATTTCATTTTTTTTGTGAATTTTTAGTACGTTTTCGTATTGGGGGAGTAATTGAAAATTTATCGTTTTTAAAAGCTTTCTATCAGTTTGAAATTGGTAAAAGAATTTTGAGGTAAAATTTGTAGATTAAAAAAAAGGAGTTACAAACTTCTTTATACCGTAGAAGAAGATAGGAGCAATAAAGCAAGAATTATGTAGGTCTATAAATAACACGGATAAACACCGAATGCCACACTTTTGGCCGGGCTTAATATTTAAAAACACATAAAAAGGAGGATGACTCAACTAATGCGTTCGAGGCCGCGATTATCACAAAGCAGATCCTCAGGGCGAAGGATACAATCGTATCCCGCCAGTACTACGATTCCATCAGACGATCAGGCGATGTGATGAAACGAATGAACAACTGTTTGAGCTTCACATTCACGCGTCCGAAATGGCCACCCAATGCCATCAAACAGTTCCGTGCGATGATTAGATAATGTTTGCATCTGTGGGATGCTCCAGTTTATTGATGTACGGTTTCCTGCCGTTTTCCGGTAACCGTCGGTCAAGCACTTTTCCATGCTCTCGATTTCATTCTCCGATTTGTGTGTGTGTGTGTGTGTGTGTGTGTGTGTGTGTGTGTGTGTGTGTGTGTGTGTGTGTGTTTGTGCCAACACTCTTGTCGGTTCCTCTTTGGTTCCAGTTTGACCAAATGTTGAAAACGTTGCTCGCTTTCCGCTTTTCGACAGCAACAGACACGATTATTTTAAGCGCTCGCTTCCTGAACTGCGCTGAACCTCGGTTTAAATATCTTAATTTATACAAACCACGGGAAGCTTGACGAATCGTGGCCAAGATGCGACGAAAGATGTTCGCGAAATGTTAAACTTGCAGGCGAACGCACCAAAAAACAGGGAACTCGATAAACGACTGGCCGTAAAGAAGGTTTGGTGAAGCGAAAAACGAAACATCAATGAAGTAAGAAGGTTTAAAGAACTTTCAGGTACAACTCGTTGGAAGCAAACATTGAAGAAAATAAAAAAAACTAAGTAAAGGACATGCTGGGAAACAGGAAATGGTCATGAAATAGTGGGCGCATGGGTGGTCAAAATATTTAAAATAATATATAAATAAATGAATGAAATATATCTGAAATATATGTGTGTTAATTAAGTAATAGATAAGTTTTAAAGAGTAGATAAAAATAGTATACAATCTTCAAATTCAGAAAAAAAAACATCTAATACTAAACCTTTTTAATACAAAATTAAATGATGTTTTTCCCTAATGTTCACAACATTTCCAAGCTGCAGATAATGACGATGTGCTTAAATCTGCTTCCATCAGTTCCAAAAAGAAGAAAGAGTAGGAAGTAATAATGTTTAACTGAGCGTTGATCTACCCGTTGGAACAATTTAATTTCGCATTTCACAAGTTGTAGCAGGGATGACGATCAAGTGATTTCCCGCTTCTTCCACTCATTCACCCATGATACCCGGACGAACGGGAACAGTGCGCCCGACGGGCGTTAAGCAAGTGCTAGCTTTAAAGCCTCCACTGTTTTTTTTTGTTGTTGTTGTTGTTTTATTTTGCAAGAATCTCTCGCGATCACTTGCGATCTCTTGCACAGATCTTTCACGGATGATTATGTTTTCTTGTGCTGGGAAGTCTGCACGGCAGAGCAAACCTTGATGAGCAAACAGATAGGATGCAGTTCGCAGTCGGAAATTTGATAAAGATCTTACGTGGGTTTCTTGTTTTATCCGTTGTAACAAATCCTTTTTATGCTGGCATTAAAAGGGGGAAGAAGCAAGCAAATGAAGTGTAAGTAAGACTGCGCTTCGATGCCAATGTGCACACGTATGTACGGAAGCTGCATCGTTCATTAAGATTCGGGCGAAATGCTTGGTCCTTGGAGATGGTGCAGTAGGCTGTGATTAAAAAAAGCTGTACATTCTAGTTTGACAGGAAGGCGGTTCTGGATCACTGCAATCGTTGCTTTTCCAGCAAGTCGTTACATTGCAAATGTGTGTTTTCGCACAAGTATCAGACACATGCGATTCAGTTTATTGTTGAATCCATTAGCCGACAATGTATACCGCCAAAAAATCAATTTCACAATCTTGGTTTAGCACAAATTGAATTGTTTTAAATCAGTTTTAAAATCAAGTCAAACATAGGAGAATAAGTGAAAATTGTGTCAATTGAGTAGTTCACAACTAATAAAAGGATTTGGTAAGCTCCAGAGACATCTAAGTCATTTCAAGGACAAATAAATGTTGATAAGATTTGTATGATCCAGTTCAAACTGAATCTGTGATCCTGTGCCACAGGTATTCCAATAAGTTCTACAGTTTTGTGATTGTATTTCAACCATGCATCTGTTGAAAAGAATCGATATTAAGAAAAGTCTCAGGTTTTTCCATAAATGTATGCCACATATCGTCGGTTAGTTATTCTTTACCAATTACTGAGATTTTATATAAAAACCACGACGCGGGATAAATCTGTTTAGAATTCGTTTTTGTCAAAATTTTGTCAAATTTAATGATTTTTTGTAAATGTTGAAATTGTAAATGTTTGAATGTTATTTAATAGTAATAATATAAAATAATGCTTTGTTCGGTGGCATTTCAACTTCGCTGGATAAAACCTAATTAAGATCTAATTTATAATTTACCTAATGTTCTTTTCCAGTTCACCTCGCAGATTTAATCGATTTTCCCATCAAAAGAGTCTTTATTTCATCCTCAAAACTGAAGAAAAACTTGAAGCAGATGGTGTGCCATGGCAGTGCCGTGATCTAGATGTTGCTAAGGATAGTAAGAAAGTTCTGCAAAACGCAGCCAGCTAATGTTTTCTCGAATATAAGTAGCAAAGGGTTATACATGGCCAGGCACGGTGAAAAAAAAAGCTGTACCATTCTCACTAATTAACTCCTATGCTGTTCATTTTCATTAGAGCAATATGCGAAACGAATCCCGACAGGACCCGACAGCTGACAGGCATGACGATGGTAGCGTTATTTTTCTAAGTGCATACGAATTATTCCGCCCTGCAACACAATGTTGATTGTACTCATTTTTAAATGAAAGAATAATTATTAATTTGCTCTCGCTCACAGTAATCAGTTTGGGAAGCGAAGATAACTTATATTTTTGCTAATAGACCTAAGCTACTCATTGTTTGTATTACAATCATTACTCCATAAGCCTATAACGGCTCCATAAGCCTATATTACTTGCAATAACTTTTTAACTTAATGAAGAATTTAAAGTTAATAACCTTGTGACAAATACTCAACTTCGAAATTGTTCTTGACGAGCTCTTAAAGCTCTCTCTCTCTCTCCTCATCTTGACGATGTGTTAAAGTTGAAATATGTTGAGTGAAATATGTTTCAAATGTTGATGTACAAATGTTGAGTACATATTGCAATATGTTATAAATATTTGCTGAATGTCTTAAATTGAATTGAATAATAAAATAGAAACTTAAATGGAATAAAATTGACGTGGAGTTTGAGTTGTGGGCATGAATGTTGGGCTGCTGGCGTGGAAAAAAATGAAGTACATTAGAACATTAGAAAACGGCGCATGTTCGGCTGCGATGTAGGATTGCACGTTAAATCCACACTCGACTGATGTTGAAGTGCTTTAGCAATTCAAACTACGATTTACACTAATCGATGCAATATGTAGATTAGTATGTGTGTGCTATTAAAAACATAATCTATCAATCACTCACTACACCGGTATCGGCTCTGACCTCAATCTAGACGGGAAGCAGAACAGAAATGGTTGACGCGATAACACACACACACACCGCAGGAAGTGTGTGCGGTTTTTGTGTTTCACAGTTCAGTTATTATTAACTGCAAGCGACATCGAAGGGCACCTTTCGCGTGTTTCGCGTCGTACGTTCGTTCGGTTTTGTTTCGCGTCCTTTGCATGGATGCATTCGACAAGACAAAAGGGAAAGGATTTCGGTGCGGTTAAACAAAGGCGAAAAACTGCAGCCTTTTCCTAAGCCACACAATTACATTCCCAGCTAACGGACCGGTCGAAGGGGGTGACGGGGGGGTTACACAGGCCGTTCCAGGCTGGAACAGGTTGAGAGAATTTTTTGTCGTATTTTGCACTCTTAAAAGCATCGCCGTCAGTGGATTCTCCACCCTTCGGTCCCGCGTGCCGCGTTTACATGCCGTGGCAGTGGTTGCCGGGAAGATGGCTGACATGCACACATACACATACACACACACACGTACACAAAAAAGGGAGTAAAGCATGCTGGCGACATGTTTTGCACTCCTATGGCGATTTTACAGTTCACCGTATTGTTTTACGGGAGGCACAAGGCCTTTTTTATTTGTGCTTCTCCGTGTTTGCATTTTTCTCACTACACTTCGACACGCACAAGTGTGTCTTGAGTACATGGCCAAGGTTTTCGGCCGTCTGCATCTGGTGTATCGGATATCAGCCGTGCGGGGTTAACATTGCAAAACTTCACCATCGGCGTTTGATATGGATATCAACCGTCCATTAATGTGTGAATATGCGTTAGTTTGAGCGAAGAGTAGAATGCAAAATAAGTATTTTTAAAATAATTTACAAAGCAGATTGTGCTTTTCGAGCTACTAAGCTGACATATATATAGTGAAATATAAGCTGACATCAATACTCCTCTGCAGAGCATTGAAGTCTCCAATGTTCTTCATTTGAAAAGGATATATAAAGACTTTGAAGATTTGTAGAACAAACATTTGATTAAAAATAGGTTATTTTTATATTAAAATAAAAAAAACCCTAATAACTCTGTTTTTACCTTACAAATATCCCGATCGTCTCGAGACTCTACGACACCGCCTCATCAACTGTTCCCCTTTATGGTATGGTGTGAACTGTTGGTCTACTCTACCTCTATACCGTCTATACCGGGTGGTGAAAAAATCCTTCCCTTGATGATGGAGACCAGCATGGGGGTTGCTGGAGTTCGATTTTCGCTCCATAACGGCCATCCCCCTAACCCAACGTTCGCTTCACCGTTCTGCTCCACTTTTTTTGTGCTCTGCTCTTGTTTGGTATTTAATCGTGACCAAGAAGGATCGCGCGGTGACGCGTCAGTAGACAAATAAGCTTGTCACTTCGTATAAGTGCAATGAAATCTACACCATTTGCAGTAGGGGAGGTTGTCCACATTTTTTGCTGCAATACTGCCACGCCACACTGCGAAAGGGTGGAAGGAACTTACTCACACACACACACACACTTACTGATGAAGCGTGACAATAGCTGCTCTAAGGGTAGGGTTTTGATGTCTGGAATGAAATTCGGAACCAGTGCAGTGTGGTGTCCGGGGAACTGGCCCGGGGAACAAGGATGCCGGATGCCCAGGATGTATCGAAGAAGCACTTGGGCACGTTTTCCGGTGTCGGTTTTTGTTATTCCTCCTCGTTTTGTTTGCCTGGTTCCTTCCCACGTCTCACTGGGGTGGGAGAGAAAAATCGGTTGGCCCAGTATGGGAGGTGGACAAAACGGGTGCAATTGTGCACGCTGGGAATTCGGTGTAGTGACATGGAAAATTTAGTCATCAGTACGTCGGAAATCGTCGGGGTTTACCGTGGCGGGTTTTATGGGATGATTAACATTTGAGCATTCGAATGTGTCGTAAGGGTACAGGGCTGATGTACGCATTGTGATTGACTACTACCTTGCTTGCGCATTGTTAGGGGCAGATGATAATCGGAATTTAAGTGTGGTTGAATATAACAAAAAAAAATTGATTTGTTAATGGTTTCACTGTGCAGAAATGATAATTTAGGTATAAAGCACAATGCATTTTCATTGCTCCTTCATGTATGTAATATTTCAAGTCAGAGAGGAGATCTTATCATGTTTATTTTTTTATATTAACAAAAGTTCTATTTAGTTTACAAATAATGCCTCTCTTAGAACAATAATGTAGATTAACTGTCCGATTTGCATATAAGATCTCTACTGTTTATAATTTTACCATCATTAGACACTTTTAAGTAGTTTAATATATGGAACCAGCTATTAATATGCAACAGTTTATAGAAAATCGTGAGAATTACCGTGATAACACCAGCAATGCATAACGTGAATTGAACTGTAATTGTGTTCAATATCATCTGAATTCGGGTGTTGTACGTGAGGTAAATATAAAAATGTAATTGTATTTTTAAAAATAGTAAATAGAGCGAACTTGCTGTATATCTCGATATAATTTTATTCAAAAACATATAAAAAATCGGTAAATAATATAATGGTTGTTCAAATAATACACCCACCAATTAATCGGATCCCAGATAACAGACGTTCGAAGCGAAGCCATTTTATCCGTTACGGATTTAAAAACTGAACTGTCAAATCGCGTATCTAGTTGTCATCGCTCAGTAGCCCGAATAATCAGACATCCGGATAAACGGTGATGATCTAAAGTAGTAATGAAAATTCCATTTCCATTTGTTAGCTTCCCCAGTTTGCTTCAACCGGGAAAATGCTGTACACGCAGTGAGTGGAATAAATTATTGGTATCGATTTAAGTAACTCCAATTACCATCTTTTACATTTCCCGATCGCTGATTGATAGAATCATTAACTGTCGAGAAGCTGAAACAGCAGCCGTAAAGCGGTTTCGATCGCATGCTGATCGCCTGTGGAACCGTAACAAGATTGTGAATCAATCGGCCATTGAGCGGGACCTGGAATGGGAAAAAAACGAGTAAAAGACTCGTACAAACCGGTACATGTCGAAGCCGTACGCGTTCCGGACGAAAGTCTCGAAATTCTCGAGACTTGTTTGTGTTGGAGGTTCGGGCAGTTCCCAAAGTCCACTGCCGTTGGCTATGCGGGCCGTGCCAAACGCAACGGTGAGAGACATTCCAAGCGACGAACCGTACGGTAGTTCTCAAATTCCCCCCAAAAAAAAAACACACACACAGGAAAACAGGTTAAAAATTGCACACTTACGCCCAAAAAGTTTACTATTCGTTTGCATAAAGTTTCGATCGTTGCGTACGACACGCAAATCGGGAAGGTTTCTTCACGCTGCATCTCGTGAATCTATTTCCCCTTTGGTGTAGCATTCGTTTTATTTTTATTTCGCTCACCTACCCTTCTTGCTTTCACACTATGGAAACGTGGAAGGCTGAACGTGTGAAGGATAGAGATACAAACAATAAGAAGCTCGTTCGTTCTAATGAGAGAGGGTTTCGAGAAAAAAAGGGTTCACAAGAGACAGCACAAAAAATGTTATGCGAATGCAAAGAAGAGAGATCGTTGGTTGCAAAAAAAAAAAACAGGAAAAAATGGAGGTGAATAAGGAAGGTGGCTCAGCTTCAAACTGTTCAACCCCCTGGTGGAACAAACGGCGTCGATGGTTTGACGGTGGGGAAGGATGGTTTGGGAACAATCCGGTCTTGGATCGTTCGTGTAAAACGCGTACAGTGGGATAGCCGTGGACAAATTAAGAGGACAATATTTGCAAACTTAAAATCACACTACGATTGGAGCAGTGCTGTAACGTTTCTTTCAATGTCTTTTCACTGATAGGTGGTATGATAGGTAGGATTGAAGTTTAATGTCAATATGTTATAAACTTTAACTTTGTTCACGAATATACTATGAAAGTACTAAACTGAAATTCGTCTTAGTCTCTCTGTATGATTGAAGTGATTTTAAAATATAAAAATAAATTATGAAAATATGTCTGAAATGTTTAAAAAGTACCTTGAAATGAAAAGATGTAAGAAGGCATAAAGAATTTCTCAAACTTTCTTCACTTTAAAGTATAAAAAGGTGAGATTTTATGAAAAAAGACTTCCTTATTTCCATCTTACGTCAACCCGACTTATCCCGGGCATAACTGTATTATATGATTTGTATTTGACTTTTTTCAAACATTTTTCATGAATTAGTCTAAAAAATTTCCTTCAACCATATTTCTAACCTTATTTGAGATATTTTAAAAGTTTGTTTAAAAGATTTAAAAGTTTTTCTGGGGTGCATCAGCGCTAGTTTCACACGACCTGACCGGTTCAAAATCCCATTCGGACCGTCCCCCCATAGCAATGTCTGACCGTGCCGGCTATGTGATAAAATTAGTCATTTTGGTACTAATCCAAGAGAAAATATCTAAAACATAAACATAGTAACATAATTGTATGAACCAATACAAAAAATTGGTTTTATATTTATTACTTTATTCCACGTTATACCACAAATGCAAGTCACTTTAATGTATATTGAACTATGAAAATCTAGTGTTTCAAAATTACTTCATATCTGCTGAAACAAAGCATTAAAGTCTGGGAGCCAAATATTATCCTCAGTTCGAAATGAATATCCTGGTCACGGCACCAAATTGAAACAAATGTTAAACATACTACTGAGCTGAGTGAAACCTTTTTCTGCCCATAGTGCGAGGTAGGCTTCAGGACATTTTTTGCACAATAATCACGCATGGGTGTGCAAAAAAGAGAGGACAAAGCGCGAGCGGGACCAAGCATCAAAATCAACCTGGTGGGTCATGACGATGGCAAACCATCAGGAGGTTCCAGAGGGGGGTTTGATGGGTGACGACGCGCTAGGTGAAGGTAGCCGTGCTAGTAAAACAAATGCCCCTCGCCAGCCCAGCGCCCGCACTGCGCCCGCAGTTGCGAGGCTCGGCTGGTTTTGCAAGGCAACACAAAACACAAGACGAAAAAAAAAAACATTGCAAAGACCGGATCGGCGAACGACTCGACTCGAGTGCCGGTCGGGGAAAAAAGGCTGTTTGGACCCGGTTTTCGGCATCAGAAGGGCTTCGGCAGCCGCAGGTCGAACAGTGCAGTTGTGCCCGGTGCAGCGTCAGTTAATATGTGCAATCGGATGTGCGCGTACGTGCAACGGTTGGCACTGCTCGGGTTCTGCATCGTGGCATTCAGCGTGTTCTGGTGGTGCTTCTTCTGCAGCATCTACGTCGTAATGTTTGGCGATGCGCTAACGGCCACGACCACCGGTGGATCGACTACCGATCGCGGTAACGCTCAGCACTCTGCCCGGGTTGGCATGATGGCCAGCTCCGACGACGGTCACTTTGGTTCGTCGTGGGCCTAAGTGTGTGTGTGTGTGTGTATGTGATCAACCGTGTTTGGCCGGCAAGGGCACAAACAACAAAGAGAAACAAACGCGGTAACGCATCAAACGGAACGAGATAAGCATCAAATGGCGAACGCGACAAGTGCCAAAAAGTGTTGGGTGTTGTGAGTTAAGGTTTGAAGCGAAAGAAGAAAAAACCAAACCCCGACGCCACGATTCGCTAGTTGAGATCCACTGCCTTTTTTTTAACGTATTTCGCACACAAAAAAGCATTGCTCACGGAAAAAGAAACCAGCGAGAACAGAAAACCGAACAGAAGAGAAGATCAAACGAACGCACGGCCCGAGACCAAAGCGTGTGCGGGCAAATGAAGTTATTAGGAGGAAAATAATAATCACCGGTCGCGGTTTCCGGCGCCAGGCCGCATAAGGAATGTGTTTGGCGGGCCAATTTTGGAAGCGTATTAAGTGTTTGTGTGTTTGTATCTCATGGTTGGTGTTTTTGTTTATGTGTTGCGTTATCAGTGAATGAGGTGCCATCGGTTATTAGTTGGGCGTTCTATGCATGACTCAGGTACATATGTTTACAAGCAGCCGTTTTGGTGGTTTCGTTATGTGTTTGTGGTGTGTGAAGAAAAAATAAAATGAAATTAAGCTTTTGAAGCGTTCAAGTTGGTGTTAGTGAGTGAAAAAGTGTCATGAAGAGGCTAGACTTGTAGTAGAATAACGATAGTAACGATAAAAGTAAGCTGTGTTGTAAAACTTAACGCAGAAGCACACCAAACATGACAATCCAACAAGATAAAAGAAGGAAACTATGAACGGTGTACCGTACAGGTGAGTTTTTTGGACAGATTTGTTAAAATGTTATATTTAAATTAAAGCAGAAATATAGTGTTTTCTCGGCATTAATCCCACAAAAGTACACTGGAATAATAATGAAGGGTGAAAAATTGATTTAATGAAACCTTTTTTGGTAGGGTTTTGTCTTTGCAAATGGGAACGATAAAATTACCTACACCTGAATTGCGTCATGTGTTTGTGTTTTACGGTCCCTGACTGACAAAGCAAAGGGGTAACTGGCTGATGTAAAATTTATGCAGTTGCATTCCCAGAAAGAGGAAGCCGAAAAAGGGCAGCAACGTAGGGAGTAGCAACAAAAACAGAAAACAAAAACTTCAATCATTAGTTCGATCATTTCGGGTTCCGGATGGTAAATAATAAAAATGCAACGTTGTTTCGGTTTACCATTTTTGGGTGTAAGCGAACGGCTGGCCCGGGACGGGTGAAAGATGGTTTAAGAAAGCAAAAAATTGAAAAAACAAAAAAACAGGAAAGAGAAACAAAATTACATGCAAAACTTTTGACCACGAGACAGGTCGATCGTTTGCGCCGTTTCGATGAAGCCAATATGTGTCACACGTTTGCTTCACCGTACGCGTGAACGTAACTGAGCAAGTATCGAATTGCAGCGTGCCAAAAGGCAGAAGTAGATGCAATTTTAATATACTCGTACACTCGTTATGG
>STHB01030258.1:0-10721 GCA_018908115.1 Anopheles rivulorum
TTTTTTTTTTGTTCTCCTGAGTACGGAAAGCAAACAAGACACCAGGATGGCAAAAGCCCCCGGTTCCAGGCCGAGACAACTTGCCGTACCGAACTTCCAGCGATGGGTGCGCCTGGTGTCTCATCGGAATTCCGGACATTGTCACTAATATCCGTGCACATCCCGTGTCGTCACACACGTACACGTACACACGCACACACGTCATGGGCTCACGTCGGTTGGCATGCTAAAATCGTGCCGTGTTTGAAGAGTGGTTCGGCCCTCTCACCGAAGCAACCGGTATACCTGATTTTCAACAGTGTATATCCTATTCGTCCCAACCATTTTGCATTTCTGGTTTCTGTTTTTTTGTGTGTTTATTTTATTTCGCTTTTTCTGGACGTCTAACAATACAATTCGCTTTCCACTGGTGGTGGGAAACACGGGCAGGAAATAAAAAGCATGCACGTATGCTTTGTCCCAAACATAAAACATCGAGGACCATGAGTTCCAGGGATTCACCAACCATTACTACCGTGTTGGCCAAACACACCAACCATCAGCAAGTCATACGAAACGGGTGAAAACCACAGGACAAAAAAAATATTTCTCCAACGTCCAACCCTGTACGGCTTCCCCTGCTTTCTTGGCCAACCAAGACCTACCCCATTTGTTCCACCCCGAGGGCAAGTGTGGGTGAGCGAGCGTGGTTTTTGTTTTAACTTCTCTGCACACCCCCCCCCTCCCTCCTCCCTCCACCATCTCAGCACACGATGTCCCATTTCCAAGCAAAAGAGGAAGGGTTTTTTATCAGTTATTGCCGGGAGACCCGAGCATGCCTGGTAAGTTCGTAATATTTTTATTCAAAACACACCCATATACACACGGTGTGCACACAATATGCATACATTTTCCTCTATATTTTTGCCTTCCCTTGGCTGGTGCAGCGAAGACCCCAAGGGAGCTTCGTACGTCAACGTATGGCAAGCTTTGGTGCGGAGCTGTAACGGAGGGGTAATGGGAGGTGAAAAAAGGCCGAGAATTTTTGCCACTTCATCGAATCTGGTTTCTGGTGTTGCTCTGTTGCATGTGAAGCCGGAATGCTACGTAAGCTTTACCTTTAATTCGCACCGTAAAATCTCATCCCTTAAGCATCTTTGCTTGGCACGGTAGTAGCGACAATCAGTTGTCACAAGAGAGCATCCATCGGGAGTTTTGCGTTTCTATGCAGGGTGAAGTGAGTGCTGCTAACGTATAGAAAAAGTACTTAAATTCCATTTCAAATAGTACGTACCATTAAATTTATTTAAACTTTTTCTATTTTAAAGAAAGAATATATATTTTTCCAAACATTTCCCCTTCATTTGCGTGTTGAAAACATTTTGCCCACATTTCCTGCAGGTTGCAATGACATATTTTTAGCAAAAGCTTTGAATAATTGAAATACAATTCACTCGACACATGCAAAATAGGTTCCACAATTGTACGGTACAATTTATTCCGGTGCAGGCAAAGCATCGGAAACATTGCATAAACACCACATGTTCCGTCCCAACTTCCTTTGTGTACGTTTATGAGTGTTAGTTTTAAAAACAAAAATAATATACATTTTTATGTTCGCCATCTTTTTCATCTGACCGCACAAAGGGGTGGCCTGACAGACAAGAGGGGAGAAATTTTACGAGTGAAATAAATATGAAACCGTGCTCGGAGTGAAAGGTGGTTCCTGAGACAGCCGCACCAAACAAGGATAAATGTAACAGTAACGTTCACAAAAACAACCATGCCGAAGCAACACTGTTGCGGTAAGCATTACTCTCTCTCTCTCTTTTTCTCTCTCTCTCTCTTTCTCTCTCTTTCTCTCTCTCTCTATCTTTCTCTCTGTTTCTCGAATCACGTCACGTCAAACTAGAAGTGAAAGGTTAGTGTAGTGTAATGGTAAAGTTCCTTGCTTCCATGCATTTTTTTGTAAAGCATGGTTTACTATCCCTATAACACGCGGGATGATAGACAGGAAGGATTAAAATGCATCTCTCCCATTCCGGGACCATGCACATCGGACCTGAAACCTGGACCTGGAAAAAAAGAATTAGAAAAAAGGAGCAAAAAAACAAATTAAGACTGCACTGTGCAACAAAAAGGGCGGCAATGAACAATATGATCCTGTGGTTAACCCTCAGCATGCATAGAAGCTACCTGTCAAGGTGGCTAGAAGCAAGGTGTAAATGATGGCGTCAGCAGGAGTGAAACTCATGCTCATCCCTGACCTTTTCTTTCGTTTCTTTATGCATATTAATGAAAAAGGGGTTGCTTTTAATAGCGCTCTGCTCGGTTCATATCGTTCAGGCTGCCCACTATTAGCATATTTTTATTATGATCACCTTCTACTCACAGCCTCACCTCAATTTATTTACTGTTCAATATATGTGCACTGTCTAGCACAGAAAATAACAAAATTATATAAATAAGTATGAACAAAAAAAACAATCACACAAAGATTCCAATTAATGCAAACTAAATTAAATTCCTTCACTGGCAACAAATCGTTCGTGGGCCAGTCTGGCACTGACATCCGCGTACACTTTCCACTTTATATTTCCGATGAATTTCTTCAGAAATTGTTCTTCAATTCCCACTCAGCCAGATGTGTCACGGCCATCCGGAGCGTAAACGTCTTTGGAATGTCTTTTTTAACTATTTTTTGTCCCTCTTCTTTTGCAATCCAGCTTCAACGCTCTCATGCCCTGGGTTCGAATTCGTTTTCGCTGCTATTCTTGAGAATTTTAATGGTGTGTCCTTTCGCCTCTCGAAGCGGCCTGCAAGCGTCCCAAACCGGCAGTGGGACGCGGAAATTAATTTGCGAATAATTAGAAATTCAATTACTTCAGCAAAGATGGTTCTCGCGCCGGGTTGGGTGATGGGAAAACAGCATCGAAAGGTGCTGGTGAAGCATAAAGCTTCACTCGGGCCGGAAGTGCAATCGAGCGCAAAAACACGTGATCGGAAATCGGATCGAATCGGAAAGATGGACTTGATTTGCAACGAATTCCCCTTCGCTTCGCTCCTAGCCATGGTGATGGATGCTTTTAATTTCTGTCACCAGTTTATCGAGTGGTTAAATCATTTCGACAGAAGCTCTCTTGCAGCTATGCCGGGTCCTTCCATGGACGATCGTGGTTGGAATTTTGTTCGTAATTTTGTTCTCCGTATTGTGATGAATTATGAGAAATTTGTTTATAAAAACTGTACACAACAAAATCATTAATTTAGAGAACGAGCTTTTCAGCTTTCAGGAACATTTGAAAACTTTTCGGAAAAAAAGATTCGCACAAAAACACTCCTTCCTTGCAACAGCACCTTTGTATTTCATTCTCCTTAATCCACCAAGAATGTCGCTGAAAAAAAAGCTTCACCGAGAATTGAATGAAACAACAGCTGAATGGAAACTTTAGCAACAAATTAACGCTTCACGGGCAAATGCAAAAGCAAACTTTCCGTTTGTTATGCTTTCGCAACGAAAACCAACGCAGAGCGAAGTATATAATTAAAAGTTTTCAAACATTAGTGACGGTAGACCGTTTCCTTCTTTTTGAGTGACATTTTTATATTTTGTGCCTTTGGTTTTCGTTTCTTTAAAAATAAGTAAGTTTGATCAACAATTTTGTTCAGGGCAATTTAAAAAAAAAACATTGTTTCCTTATATTCAACGTCACTTCTGCCTTAAACCCTAAAATAAATTTTATTCCTTACCTGTTCAAGCTGATTGTTAGCAACAGTTCTACAAATAATTGATACTAAAGCTCTTCTCTCACAACATCTCATTCTTCTCGGTAATGCTTATAAAAGCTAAGAAATCGAACAGGACCATCTTCAACCACAAATCCCCATGCGATCAACACCCGGGGGCGGCCAGGAACGACTCTTCATTTATCACCACCATATCCTGGCTACCTCCGACGTGACCATGCTGCAACCTCAAAAAGGGAAAGCAAACGTCGAATGCTGTAATACGGTTGATTTCTGCTTCAAAAACTGCTCAATAAATCATGCTATTTGTGCAGCCCGGTCGCTACGGCGCTCGCAAGAAGTGTGAGTCGTTTTATCGTTTTAATTCCTACGATACATCTTGTCGGTAAGATTCTGTCTCACCAGTGGTCTCGGAGGGTCCGGAGTGTCTAGAGCAGTGCTTCCTTTATTGTTCCCGGTACCTGTCGTTGGCTATCTGTGTATCAATCTGCACTGAGCCCTGATCTATGGTGCATCTTTCAGTTCGCATCTCCTGGCCAGTTTATCCTTGCACATGTGTCCGACATGCTGACGGAAAAGAGCCCTGTCTGTGTCTATCGGTGTGTGTATGGAAAAGCTTCTTAATGTATAACCACAGCCCATACACGTACACTGCACTTTGGGAGCAAAATCATTCCAGTTCTTTATGCCGTCTCCGGAAGGATTCCTCCGGTGATGGCGGAGATGAGAGTTTTGGTAGGCCAAAGGTGCAAAGGTGGTTTGCATCCGTTCAAGATATCATCATTATTCGCAACCAAAGCATCTAAAGAACTCGTTAGACGTTAGATTTCGACGTCGAGACGATCCCGATGGGTTGAAGATGTTGGTAAAAGGTTTGCCTTCAGAACTTTTCGAGACTCGGCACACGGCGGCAGGTGTAAAACCCAACCCACACACATAAACACGCATCGAAACACCAAGACCCAGACCGGGAAGCAACAGGAAGCGTTCGGATGTAGTACACCGAACGAAAGCTTGGTGGTCTTCCCACTCGTTTCCATCCACCGAGAGTAATGGCATTGCCTAGACGGCTAGGGTGGCAGATTTATGAGCATCATTATCAAACGACAGCTTCAACTCTGGTTCATCTTTTCCGTCCAGCTTCCCGGCCCCGGTCTTTCGCCCAGGCGTCCAGGCACCATTACCTACTTTTGGTCAATAAACCGTCCATCTTACTCTCGAGACGAACCCTTCCATCTTTTTGCGAGAAGGGCTCGCCGTAAGAAAATGGTCCTGTTCAAATGTCCCGTCAGGCGTTTGCTTATTCCATAAATCTTGTTTGCTCTCCGCTTTAGCCTACAGCGTCTCATTTTCACTGCATTTGACAGGGCACCCGTGCCACGCCGTTGTGTTGGGAACCGGTCTCATTTCTTTTGCCGGTCAACGGCACCCAGATTTCAAGGATTGCCCACTATTAGCTTCACGAAAATGGACCCTGACCGGAGGTCTCCGAAAGTCATGCGGGGTTGGGAATTGCTTTTCTGCTGTATGTCGCTCTCTCATCTCCTCGTAGAAAAAGCACACCGTGGCGCCCAACATTAGACAGCAAAAATGACCATCCCTGTTTGACCATCCGTCGGTAGGGACGCGACATGAAACGTTTAACTAAGGGAGCGAGAAGAAGCAACAACAAGCAGAAGGAAAACCTTCCCATTGCCATCGAAACAGACTACACCGTAATGCATCATTGACAGTTTCGAGTGGAATCTAATCACGGCCAGAACGTTTTAGATTACGCCACTAAGAGGGTAAAGTGGACACGACGTTACTCGGCGCTCGGGTGCTGATATTTT
The DNA here is from genome assembly GCA_018908115.1 of Anopheles rivulorum. Classification (NCBI taxonomy): domain Eukaryota; kingdom Metazoa; phylum Arthropoda; class Insecta; order Diptera; family Culicidae; genus Anopheles; species Anopheles rivulorum. The sequence goes on from STHB01030258.1 coordinate 5,559, forward strand.
ATGCCCCATTTTGTAAGCAAACACCGGTGACAATGGTCGAGGAGCGGTTTTTTTTTTCTTTCTTGTGACTCCATCGCAACAGCAACGCCATTGGTTCAAGTTTTAATGGCTAAGTACACCGCCCACACTTGAGTGCCGGATTGCCAAGATGTTTGTACTGCGACCCCCTTAAGCAAACGCCATCTTGACATGATGCCGTACGTGAATTGAAATACTGCCCATTAAACAACAAAATCTCCCCTTAAATTGTTCCCAGCGAATCGAAATTCATTGCCTTTAAGGTTCAACTATCGATCGAATTTGGCACACTACGTGTGTAAAATCCGAACCATCTGGTCCGGGCACGCTGTCCTTCCGAGAAAATGCTTCCATCTGTTTGCCCGCCACCCAATACTCACGGAAAACCACCCACCCAAATCCGGGGCGGAGTGCTAATTTTCCATCCATTTGCGAAGCATTTGTTTTGACCACGGGAAATCTTGTCCCGGGTTCGTACGTCCGGGTTTTTTAGGGGGAAAACCGTTGATGGCATCCGGTTCACTCGGTTTTGCTACTAACCCCGAACGTGTAGCTCACCGCCACCATCTTGCTGGCTCGAATTCGTCGTGGAAAAATAATCCCACGAGGAAGGAAAAAACAAACTTCAACAAAAAAAGAGGCAAACATCCTGATGTCCGTGTTCCAGCTTCGACACCCACTTCGAACTGTGGATATGTTTTTCTTTCTTCTGCTCTCGCTATATATCTCTATCTATATCTCTCCTTCGTTCTTTTTTTGTAAATTTAAAGACGAGTTCCACCTTGCAAACGTGTCTCCGATACCGGAAATGGAGCAGGTACCAAATATATATCGCACCACGTGCTTTCCACAGTTGAAGCGTCCCGGACCGAGCTAGAACTGACACAGGAAGTGGGGTCTTTCCTCTACTTTAACCTCGGCAGCAAGGGATTTTTGTTTTGCACTCGTTACATCCTGTGCCAAACACCAACCATATCCTGGTTCGACCCGAAGGAAAGCCGAGAGAAAACTTGGAAGATCCAGTCCAGCAGGAAAAATAAAACTCATCCCAGATTGAAGCTCTCGGCGCGGAGGTACCGGTATCGAGTGCTCCAACTTCCAACAATCTCCGTCTGCATCTCCAACTCTATTCGAGTGTTTTTATTTCCTTGCTTTCTCTTAACCTTCGAGAACCGGAAGAGCATGTGATTGTGTTTATTTATTTGCAATCTTGAATGCCATAATATATCTTGCCTTCTCGGTTCTGGAGTTTCTCCTCTTTTTGTTTCTTTTCACTCTCTCCCTTGTTTATTCTGCCCAGGTCGTCGGCATTATTGTACAATGTGGTCTCACTTTTTTGTAACAAAGTTTTGCCTTTCTACCGGGCGATGGAGAATAAAAAAAAGCTTTCCCTGCTTAAGGTCACCGCGTCAGTCAGGCGAGTGTACTGCAATGGGCAAAGTGCAGTTGCATCGTGATGGCTGCCACCATGTTTCGCAATGATGCTTGTGAGCCCATTTCTCATTGACGACGTCCTTTGTGCCTTTGGAGCAATGTTTCTTTGTTTCATGTCTATTGAATTTTTATACTCCCTGCTACTCCAACAAGGATCCAAACACAGACAAACGGCAAGCAAGAAAAGATTTATGTTGATAATGTAATGTGCACGGGATCGTGAACATCAAACAACTAGCAAAGGGCAACAAGGCAGCCAGCATGGTAGCATGGAGGTAATTCAATGTCCTTCCGTTGGCAAACAAAACGACAGGACGACGCACCACTCCACGTCCGAATGCACAACGAGTGACGCGGATGAGAATGGCTACACGCCGACAGATCAACCCGTAGCGTTCCGGTGATGGAGTTGGTCAACCTCGTTCCAGCTCAAGCTGACTCCTGTCGCGCTTTGAAATAGTGCATTTCCGGTTTGCGGTTGCTACGACGTGCCGCAAACACGTCCCGCATTCAAACGGAATCCCTGAAACCCTCAACATCGCAAGGGATACGCGGGAACGTGGAATCGAGATTGAAAACCACCAACTCCACGTGTTGGGTCTTTGCTGACAAACCACGCGCTTCTCCCTGCCAGGGAGATAACCCGTGGCGCGACAATACCGAATGGCTGGGAAACTAATTAGCGATGGTCGGATTCACACCGGTTCGGAATTGCAGTCGGTCGCGGAAACCGTTTCTGGTGAGTGGTTTTGCGCGTATCTTCCCACAGATACGCTGGAACGCCATCATCCGTCCCATTTCTGCGGGCGTTTGTGTGTGTGTGTACGGTCCATTGTGTTGAAAGGGCAGAAGAACCATTGAGTGGAAACTCGAAGAAAATCCACAATCACTCAACTCGCCGCTCGTCAAAAACCGCTTGATACCGTCGGTTTAGTGCATGCGTAGTCGCGATCAGGGCGAGCAACCGAAAGCTAGCCCCGAAAATTGCGATGTCGTCCCGTTTTGTGCGGGTGTTTTCTAAGAACGAAGTAAAGGAACGGACCGGTATGGCGCTTGGAATGTTGGGCACTGTTTGCCAGCAGACGTGAAGGACGTGTAAACATATCTTTCGCGATGCCGTGAAGCTGCAGGGACTTGGCAAACTTTGGGATTTTGAGATCCCTGACCAGCAGGGGCCAACTTTCGGGGGGGTCTCCGTTTTCCTAGGATATATGCCAAGACGCGCACAAACGTCGCTACCGGTACTGGTACAAAGGTGAGCTATTTCAATCACACATTCCCGACGGACAGGAATTTGGACAGAATGAACCGTCGTCGGAACGCTTCACGAAACCTCGGGACAGCACTCGAAGCTGAATGTCATTTTGAAGCACATTTTTGCGAAACGAAATTCCTGTGCCAGCAATGTAAAGCACAAGATAGAAACGCATAAAGTAGCCTCATCACGTTGTATAAGTACATGTACATCTTGGCGTTTTTGCACTCTTGTTCCATCACGGCCTTAAAGCGAAGCCAAGAAAATCTCAAAAAAGCTTTCTTGCACCCAAACAGCACCGAGTTCGTGGTAAACTTTTCGTCTCGAGCCGTCGCATGTGGGAAGCGCATGAAATGCACAAAATAATAACTCGCCTCTTTTTGCATGGCAAGCCCAGGAGAACAAGGTCGGCGGAAAGTAATAATGCCAGTCGCAGTACGGCAGTGCCCTTCAGACTGGCTTATTGCCAGCTGTACGGTGAGCTGGATAAAATATGTTTATCAACTCACCAACCACGGCGCACGGCGGACGGAACTCATGGCGAAAGGGTGATGCATTGATCGTTTGGTACCGCGTGTACCGGAATGCGTGCCGATGTGTGTGTGTGTGTGTGTGTGTGTAAGGGCCATGGGGGCCCAACAGGGACTCATGCAAGTGCGCTTACTCTCGCTGTCGGTACAACGTAATGCGAAAGTTGATGGCATTGTGGTTTATCGCTCGAAGGACGATAGCCCAGGCCCCGGCATGATCGCTCCATTGCAAAATTGCATATCCATTCGCAGTCGGGACGGGATAATATCGAAACACCAAGGGGTTTTAAGCACGCGGCATGCAGCGGCCGGTCATCAGGCGCCTGGGGAATGAAATGGAAGCCTGAACGTTAATAGTCTGCATGATCGATTAGTTTTAGCATACCACCATGCCTGAGTGCGACAGGCTGGGCAAAACCGGAAGAGGCAGACCATTTTGTGCAGCATAATGTCTCAACTTTCACTTCCACTCTATGGGTGTGTGTGCGTTTATTGCGATGGCGCGCTTGTGCGCCCTGCTCCATTCCACGATAATGTCGATTTCATCATCATGAATATTTCGCGCCAAGCTGCTGCTGCTACAAGGTTGGCCAAGTTTGAGTGATGGCCGAATTGGGTCGCCGGGATGAATGCGTCGGGTGATTGGCGCTGGATAAGTGGCTTCGTTGTCAGCGATATTAACGGCCGGATTATCGGGCGAGTGCAACCAAGTGCGGTCACAACTCGGCTGCACAGAGATACCGTGGTGCGTTTTGACCGTTTCGACAATGGCAATATAATGGGATCGCGATGGCAATCGCTTGTACAGGGATGTATTAATTATGTACGGCCACCGCAATCAGACGCCAAACAAAAACTAAATACAAAACATACGCAATTACGCATTCATTGAAGAAATCTACAATGAATCTAGCCGATTTGGCCAACGGTTTTTTGAGTCTGCCAGTCAAAATCTTTAGACTTTATCAGTTAATTTTTGCACGATGATTATTTCAAGTATCGTCGCTGTTTTTAGAGACAACCAAGAAAGTCGAATCCTGGGTCTTAATTCTAATTATAAATATTCAAAGAACAATAGACATAGGACAAAGTAAAACTCCAAGATTAGAGGTACACTAAACGACAATATTTGCCAGTAAGAACAGATACGTTATGTCCTTTTCCAAAAAAAAATCAAACATTGACGTCTAAGACATCGAGTAATAAAACACAGCCCTTCTGATATTAATGATTAACGAAGATTAAAATATCTTTTCTCCACAACTTGAGGACATTGAGATACAACTTTAGAGATTCGTGACTCAATGGAGATTCGCGAACCTTTTGAGATTTGACACGAATCACCTCCCAATTAATGACGCGATTAAAAAACTGATGTGACCTAGAGCTTGCCAAACTAAAGCTCAAAATACTAAAACTTCCCTCCATTTTAACCATCGTTACGCCTTTATACACTTGAACAAGATCTCTGGAAATGTTGGATAAGCCTCAAACAAATCAACAACTCCAAAATTATTGAGGTCAAAGCAACTGAGCTGGTGAACAGGGAACTCTTGTGCTTCATTGTCTATTAATAATTGATTCATTAATATTTCTTCCATTGAATCATCATATGGAATAAGACAGTTCTACAAACATGCTGTGCATTCACTGTCTTTTACGATTTCACATGTTTAACTGAGTGAAAATTATGTTCACTCAAACATTCTGTCTACGATATCGATTCCAGGCGCATCGCACAAACCTTTCCGTACTAAAGCACATCCCATCGCAGCGGTAACAAAGTTTACCATCTCTGCAAACAGACGGATCGTGCGCCGACCCAGCATTGCACCAGCAGCGGCGACATTGTGGCAATCTACGAAACGAAGTCATAATCAGACGATTGCGCTTTCCTGTCTCAGCCCCAGCACCAGCACGGGCTGG